>LIAE01008711.1:85516-95705 GCA_002287525.1 Diploscapter pachys | reverse complement strand
CTGAAGAAGTATCTGCGAATGAAAGACAACCAGCTGAGGCCCGCATTCCGAAAACCGGCTGATGTGCCCATTGACGGACCCAGTGCTAATGGAAGAGGTATTGAATTTTTTTCTCAAATGAGATTACATTTTTGAATTTTCAGTGAAAGACAGTGGTTCGACTCTGCATTCGTACTTGGCGAAGCAGATCGGAACGCAAAGGAACAAGGAATTCCTCGAGGACAGCGACGTTCGAGCCAGCATTCTTAGACACGCAGAAGATGTGAGTTCATTTTCATTATTTTAGAAGTTCCACTTCAAAAATAGTGATAAGTCGGTTTTTTTTGTAAACTTCAACCATTATTTCGTCATCCAAGTTCCAGGTATTAGGGTTAATGAGTAGGGTTGGATATGCACTATGTTGCTTACAAATGGTTAATTCGTTGAATAGGGCGTTTAGACAGTTCAACCTATTCTAGTTCTAAGGTTTGATAAGATTTGCAGATTGATGAAGAATGAAATGGGTAAAGTTTACAAGAAGCCTGATATATCCTATAACTTAAAATAGAAGTATTTGTCTGAATTATTAACTTTGGTAGGAGTCTACAGGATAAAAAAACTGAATTAATTATTATCTTGCACTTTTGATAGGTAACATAAGCGAGAGTTGAATTATTATCACGATTAATAGACTAAAGTTGTAGTCTTGCAATTATGCAAACCAACTGAATAAATTTCAAATGTATATTTTCAAACATTAGAGTTCTATAGCTCATTATTCGATTTGTTTTCAGGCAGCAAAGAACCCGATGTGGATCGACAAGGCCTACAAGAAGAATCAGCCAGTGCCCATATTCCAGGACAAAACGACAGAGGATGAGGAGGAGGAAGGGGACGACGAGGAAAAGACCACCGAACCTGTCTTCAAGAAACCGAGAACTAAATAATTATTTATTTTTACACGATTTTTACTGTTGAATAATACTGTTTAATCAATAACATGGCTATTAGAGTACACATTAATTTCTGAAGTCGAACAATCAGATCAGCGGTGCACGAAGTTTTGCTTTGAAACTTTTCGAAGTCGAAATTTTTGTTTCAAAAAATTCAAAGTCTAATTAAGAGTTGGTAGAAACCTCTTGAGTGTCGAAGTTTCAGTTTCAAAATGTTCAAATTCGAAGTTCGCGCATCTCTGATTCCTTCATCAGTATGCATAATATTTAATGATGCAACGTGTTATTACATGAACATTTATTATTTAAAGTTCAAAGACAAAGCTAAATGTAGACTATTACTGTAGAAATGATTTTTCTAGGGACTATTCAACATATCTAGAACATCATATAAAACTACCATTACCAGCCTCATTTTCATAGTTTGTAAACGAGAATTTCATTTTAAACAAACTTTCCTAATTTAAAGTACCAAAAATCGTGCTGAAATTAGCTTTTGAGATTTTAGAAAATGGATGAAAAATATCCAAAATCTGAAAGCCATACATTTTCGCATAATCCTGCAGTTTGAAATAGTTGGCAATCAATCTATCATCATTATTCCATTTACTGCACTTTTAACAATTTGTTGAAGTTCAACTTCATTTACTTTTCTTTGAGTATTTTATTTCTTCTGCGCATCAATTCTTCTAATCCTAGTATGGGTTTGGTAAAAATATCCATAGCGTAAGTTTGTGTTGAAAATATGCACGTCACGAAATCAATTAGAGGGATTAGCCTCTTTGGAAAAGTGATAGTCTGGAAGTTCACCAACGGATTATCCTTCATTCTTTTATCCCATTTTTAAGTTATGAATATTGTTTGCACCATCGACGCAATCTGCCTGTTGTTTTGAATGACGTTGTGCTTGTTGTGGTTATCCACTCATCTGTCTGTGTTTCTGCTCGATTGCATCAACCTTCTGTGATGTTCCCCCTTTCCTCATATTTCATCTGCAAGTAGTAAATGACGAAATGTGGATTGTTGGTTGTTTAATTAGTGGGCGGAGTCTTTACGCTTCTCTCTTTTCTATTCTAAGCTCGTAGCAGGAGAGACTGCTGCATCTCAATGGTTGAATGCCTCTCTTCTGCTTGTGTTTGTGCAACTCCTGCATACAGATCAGTCTCTTCTAGTGCTTCTAGTGGTCATCGTAATTGTTTTTTTTTCAACAATATCTCCTCTCTCTCCGACCCTTTTCCCTCTTCATTTGCATCTCCAGTTTCACTTTTAGGTTCAAGTTCATTTGCATGCCATTCTCTCTCCTTTTTCCCTCCCCAGCATTTGGTCCTTTATCACATTATCACCTGTTACTTTTTCTTCAATATTGGCTATTTTAGTCAATTCGACTTCAAATTCAAATGTAACGTTATTTACATCATCATTCCTCGTTATCTTAATTTCTTAGGCCACTCCTCTGCATCTGTCCCTGTATTCGCATTCAGTTGTGTCGTCACCACTTCGTAGCTATTCTCCTTCAGCTTCATTTAGTTTTTGCTCTCCTTGCTCTCGACATTTCGTCGTTCACTTTCACTCCATCTGAATGTTCTTTTACCTCGAAATCGATCTGAGAGCATCTCGAATAGCTCGAATAATTCATTTATCTGAATCTGAACCTTATTTATATCTCCCTCACATCAACATTGTTTGTTACTCATGAGTAATGACAAGATTAACGGCACCTTCACAAGTGCTTCTATGCTAGATATATTTATGTGTAATCAGAAATAAGAAATTTTTATAAAATAGTAAACTTCGTCTCTATCGTGATAAGTTATTCAGGAATAAATAAATACTTCATTGATTCACTTCTTCTGGTCTTTATCATAACATAGGTGACTACTTGTTTCACATCTTCTGATTGCATCGCATGCGTTCTTTCGATTCATTAATTTTTTCTCTTACGTATTTCATCATTACCCTTCAACTATTTATCTTTCAGTTAATTGAAACTTTCTGGGCAATCTTCTTCCCATTCCTCTTGCCTTTCCTGTGCCATTCCATTTTACTCTCTTCCATTCTTCATTCTTCAATAAGCCATCGTTTTCATCTCTTCTCTTCTCTTCACACCTATTCGGATATTACATTTCCGATTGTATTTTGATCCGTTAGATTTCGGAATTATTCATCCCAATACAGTTATTTTCGTTTTAGTCTCAACATGTGTCATGATTTTTATCACTTTAGGTACCCCCTATAAAATGCGTTCTGTGCTAGCTCTTGTCATCTCAATTCTCCTATTTATCGGTAAGATCTTCACATACATTTACGAAAACTTTTGAGAAGATAGCATATTTTTTTCGCAAATGAATAAATCTACAATAAAACGTATAATAGAAGTTTTGCGGTGGTTCTCTTGAAGAGTTCGACTAAAATCGTCATAAGTCAACGACGAAATTTCAGCGAATTTGGAGCATAGTAATCCTACAATTTGTGACCAAATTTATAGTTTATTCTGAAATTTTTGTAAACGATCATTCATTTCATCGTCCTTAAAATATTCCTTATTTTCCAGCTCTATGTTCACATTCGAATGCATCCCCGATGCAGTATGCAGAGTCGGCAGACTATCCACAGGCGTATCAAATGTTTCTTCCTTTCCAGAAGAAATGGTCTAGACTGGAGCCGTCTATTAGGTTCGATTTTTTCAGATAAAATTATCGGTGTTTCGATGGGTCACATGAAAATTTAAAAAAAAAAAAAAGAATTTACTATCTTCTTGAATTCTCAAAAACCAATTTAGAAAATTGCAATAATTGTCGAAGCATTGTTTCACTTCTTCACTTCACCCTACGTCAAATGTCATATCTTTATTCATCGACTCTTTTATTCCATCGAGTTTAGGTTCTTTAAACGGTCGAATGACGCTTCGTTGACCGACTTTGATCAGTAAGAAGCAGAGGAAGTCGACTATTTCCTCATTCAACATCCGACATCCAAGAAATCACCATTCTCATCGACCTCAGACTGCTCCATCAGACTCCACACACAAACCATCTATTAGATCTCTATTCCACTCTCTCTTCACTGCTATCATCCATGTTCATTTCAGCAATTTTGTAATCGATCCCATTCCTTTGAGTTTGCCTCTTTCATATTTTCGTAGCTCGAAAAAGTCTCAACTTTCCAATATTCCATCTTCAAGGAGATCAACTTTATAAAGAATCGATGCTAAGATTCGTTGAGTATGAAGTAGAAGCGTTTTTGAAGCTGGAGTATCAAAGTTCTGACTTTTTCGAGTTACAACTCATTGTATTTATTTGATTTGTTCATATTTATTTTGTGATTGTTTCATCGTGTTTTTACAACAACAAAGTAAGACTTCAAATGAAGGCGTCTCAACGTTGACAGAGAACAAATGCATGAAGAAGCATCGCCTCCCTCGTACTTCCCACAAAATCCATCAATAATTTATTGTCCATCATAATAACATTCACAATTCAATATTTTCCATGAAAACATTCAGCTTTTCCTAGCTGCATTCAAGTTCCTCATTCTACTAAGTCATCATCAAATAACCCAATGTACAAATGCAAAATTATCGCTTATCTTCTTTGTACAGTATTATTGTCATTTCATAAATATGTAGCTTGATTGTACTCAAAACAGCACCTTGTATGTAAATATACAGTAGTAAGTAATCGTTAGCCTTTGTTCGTGTAGGGCTAACAAATAAGCCCAAGGGAACTCATTATAGCTAGTCACGGTTCCGCGCATAATTCGCACTAAAAACATGGACATTTTCTCGAGATACACGACCATTTATGTACGCACGAACTATTATGCTCATTTGAGTGAATGAGACGCGAATGAAAATGCTGCTAAATTAACGAATTTCGCATTGCAAACAGACAAGAAGCTGTTTTGAGTGGGAAGGGGAGAATATGGTTGCTGATGATAATCTCACATCAGACAAGTCACTCGAATGCAAATGCGCATGTAGACAAAAACAGAATTCGAAACGATAAACTGAATGATTGAATGAGTAAACGATTAAGTGAGATTCGGTGCAAATCTGCTTCAGAGTAAACAAAATGAGATCAGAGAAGAGGCACGCGGGTAGGAAACGGCACATTATACGCGTATCGAGAGAAGGGGAGAATAGGTAATGAATGATGAAATCGAACTCAAGGGATATTGTAGATGGGGATGAATATGACATTTGATTACCTAGGGATCATCGTCATTTAGGGAAATGGTGAAGTATTTTGGTCATAGATGTTCGAAAATAATCTCGAGATATTCAGTTGAAATGAAAGTTTCCGAACACTCATCAGGATTAGTATTGAGCAATATTGTAAACATAATGAAATGGAAAATGAAGTAGCTCGGTTAAAAATAAAAATAATTTGTATAGATAGTGATTTCCTAGTAGAATGAAATGTTTCTGTCGACCCGTCTCAAGTCCTCACTGCTCTCCCAGAGTGAAGGACTGTTTGCGGATTCCATTCGTTCTGCCACAGATGCAATCGATCTCTGCAATCATTCTTTCAAGTTATATCTTCCCCGATTTCCATCAATTCTCACCACGATTTTGCTCTTCTCCTTGCGTTCTCGTTCTTTCATCATCTCCAAGTCATTTGCGTGGCTTTCCTCGCCAATTCGAGAGATTGCCTAAATCTGCCAGGTAATTCTCAATCTAAATTCTACGTCAGCAATGACAACACAACAACAAACAAATATTGTCATTTTTCCGATGATTTCATGTTTTTTAGTCTAATGACATTAGTTTTTCGTTATCAATATACACAAAAATACAAAAAGAAGTGCACATCGACACTACGATGTGTAGATAAGAGCACGGAAAGTTGGAACGATGAAAGTTAGAGAAATTAACCAAGGCAGCTGAAAGTATGCAATTAGACTTGGAGATAAAGACAGAAATGAGCAGGTGAAAATGAAAATGTGGAAGGTTGTAGAGTTCGATCCAAATTGGAAAATGTATAAAGTTGGAAAACTTATAATTCGCGGTAATAATTTTAGGTGATTCTTGGTAAAAGAATAACATCATTTTCGCAGAGTAAACCATACGTGCATTATTAGGAAAATTGCAACAATGTCGAAGACTATTATTTTAGAAAAATAGCTTGAATAATGGTGGTTAAATGCTTTCGCGAATCAGGATAAGTGGATATTAACCCAGAAAGATGGCAATGCACGAATTTGTATGATGAATCTGCCGCGCATATCTGACATTCCTCCCTCTGTCAATTCATTCTCGACACTGCAGCCATCGGTCTACCACAACTACAATTACGTTGTCCATTCGACTGGAAACCGCTATGGATGCTCACAGACATGATCATATTTCTCCCACAGAACAAATGAAATTGTTGGGATGCCGAGCTGAGCCCTCAAACGTGAAAGAGGAGAAAGAGGAGGAGGAGGAGAAGGAAATGACTGAATGACTGACAAACGAGTCAAATGCCACGATTAAAACAATAAAACAGAAGATCGGAGTTTAATCGCATTAGCAATAATCCAAAATACTCACATGTCGAACAGAAGTAATGGGTTGGACTCTTGATGCGCCCATGCCTTGACGACGAGACAGGACATGGACCCAGAGAATAGCGAGGACGGCAATCAATTGCACGCCACTCATTAGGAACCACACAAACGAAGCTGACCAGGAAACGGTGGCACTGAATAAAAATCAGTGATGTTTCAGATGTTTCAAATTATCATTAATCTTTAACTTCGACTTGGTCTTCACGAAATTTGAAATTCAAATCTTAACATCAATCTGGAATTATTTCATGAAGCTTCACTTCGAAAAATTTCAACTCGAAATTCCGTGCATTCCTGAGATGAAATATAGTTGAAGTCGCTTTTTCGGTAATTTTTTCGAAGTATATTGTAATTGAAGTGATAATTTTTTTATACTTCATTTTAAAAAGAAAAATTTGTTTGAACAAGTATGTAAATTCATGATTACCGATAAATGTTTGAGTAGATGACGGTGGCTAACAGACAAGATAAGTCAGCTCCAATGGCGAATATCGAGAATACTCTTCCGATTTCAGACATAGGCACAATTTGAATGAGGAAGCCTGCGACTGCGGGCAGAGCCAGACCCGAAAACAGACCTGCTGCATTTGCGATGTACATCAGAGCATCGGAATCTCCCGCTAATCCTGGAATATTTGATATGTTTGTCGTTTTTTTTCCAATTTTCAATCTCTTTACCGATTAGCAATGTCCTCGCGAGACTCGACAGCAGGGCTATTAATAGAAGGGCTGTTTCACTCCATCGCAACACTTTTTTGAACAAAAACAGTCCAAACAATGTACCGAGCAACGCTGAACAAATACGCTCTGACGTGAGTGAGCAGAAGTAATAGTAGAGCAGTAAAGAGCAAGAGACCAATCAGCGGTCTCTCATCTCCTATCCTCTTTTCAACTTACACATCAAATAGCCAAATCCTTGCCACAGGCCGAGATTCCTCAAACTCCAAGCAAGTGAGCCATCGTCTGTACGACGGAATACAAAACTGTAGATTATTCCGCCTGAATCGAATTGTAAACGGTTTTCATATTTTTAGAAATTTTTAAAAACGAATCGTTCAAATTTCGCTAAGATAATTATGAATCTTGCGCGTTACTAATAGGTAGATAAGAAAGTTCTGTTAATACAATGTCTTCTTCAAATCTAATTAAATCATTGTTATAATCAGGTCTAAATGAAACTAGAATTTTCACACATAGCATCAAGATTAAGCTCATCCTACGCAACTTCATTGAATAGTTCTTCATTTTTTGTTGTTGAAAGATTAAGAAAATCAAGAAAGGAAATGATAGAGAACTTCCTTATCAGCCTTTTATTTATTCCGCTTAGAAAATAGTAGTTGGTAAGTACTTTGCGCACTTCATATCAATCTAATTTAATTAACTGTCAATATATATGCTGATGAAATAATTACTTGTCCGAGTTTCAATAGCCGTCGTGTAGCAAACAACCAGCGCAGCCATGGATATGAGTATGAAACTCCGTCGATATCCCTCTCGTGGTTGCCTGCAATCAAGTGTCCGTCCAGATTGTGAATCAGTAGGTTATGTATGAATATGTCTGATGTCTAAACGCCTTACACAAGGACCTTCACTCCTTCGACCAGCAACTCTACAGCTCTCTTGGCCCATTCCGCAATGTAATCGAATCCCGACTTGCCCACCGCTTTTTTCTTTTCCTCATTATTGTTGTTGTTACTTCTCGTCACCGTTTTCGACACTATTGGCGCTACTGCAATTTTCACACAATTACAACTACGCTATTTCAATTCACATTTCATTTTATCTGCTATTTATTTCACAGTATATCAAATAAGTTTTGCGAATGAAATTACTTTTCTTCCTGATATTGTTTTCGGTTTTCGATCTCGAATTTTCTTCCAATTTCCACGCTTCCAATAATTGTGGTGATGCAAGAGTGCGTGTAAGGAAATAATTTTAGGATTAACGAGGAGAAAAATGGCCACAAACTAAACTGCCAATCAAAAATGCGCGAGCTATTTGGACTTTTCGAAAATACTTCCTTCAAATAATTTCCTATACAGATTTATAATTGTCAGAATATCATAAAAACATCAACTCATTTCCTTCGTGAGCATGTGACTAATTGTTTTACTCAATTTACGAAATATTTCAACTTAGTTTCAGAGTTGCACGCACAACGTGCAAAATTGCATCCCATAAATGGGCATATTGTCAAATTCATACCTTTTCGAGTTTTACGTTCAATCTCACGGAGTCCAGGCTTTTGTGGAATTCTATAGAGAACGTAGAAACAAGACAATAGCAATAATACGAGCTCGACATCGATTGCAATGGAAACAGTGAGCTGAAAGAACAGCTCTGATAATGCAAGAAGATGGTGATGATGCGATAATTACCACAGAAGCAAATGCCGCCGCAAGGAATCCACCCAGACCTGAAGCTGTTGTTTGAATGGCCGAATAAATGCCTGCTCGAAGGGTTAGCAAATGGGGTTCTTCCGTCACGTCTGCCAAATATGCATAACATGTCATAGGTATCTGAACAGGAAAAAATTAGTTCAGATGAAATTGCATTTATCAAGATACATATTGTCATAAAAAAATAAGCAGAAATACCTACAATTGAAATGTATCCCGTCAATCCAGCAAAGAATCCAAAAATTAATATCGTCCAAAACGGAGTCGATATGGAAGACAGCGTCAGCAAGTATCCATACTCTGATATGCCCACTCCGACAATGGCAATTAGCAATGGGAGCTTCCGGCCATGCCGATCACCGAATGAGCCTAATTAAATTAATTGATAGAAACGAGGAGAACAACCAATGCTCTCACCGATAATTATATCAGCAAAAATGACTGGTATCAGAAACGATAGAACTATGAAGATTGACCACTCCGCATTGCGCATTTGCACGGAATCTTCGACATTACCATCGCTAAAAATTTAGGTCTTCACTATTTTTAGTTTTTAATTTCTTTTTACAAGGTGCACGAAAAGTTTTGACATCTTTTTTTCAACACACATTTAGCGATGATTTGTCAGAATTTCAGAAATTTCAATTTTGTACTTTTACGTTCGTTAGGAATATGATGAATTTAATGTATCAGTCAGGTACTATATTTATAATTAGCGATAAATTCAAATTTATTCGAATTTTGGTTTATGAGAAAATTACAATTTCAACTGCGAAACTCTCGCGAAAAGTGGTAGTTAGTCAGTTTTTATCGAATATTTTAATGTAACTGCTGACTAATTATGTTTCCTAATAGATAGACTATCGATTTAGTCGTCCAGGAATTATCGTCACCATTAATTCTGGTGACAAAAAAGCGATATTTCCCATTTAATTCGATTTTCATGACAATGAGTTTTTTAATGATCAAAAAATTAATAAAGCTTAAACCTTTCTGTGATAAGATTATTTTTTCGTGTAGCCAGTGCATAAATCTAATAGGTAAAAAAGATTTAGGTTATTTATCCTAATAATTTTCACCATACGAATTTTCCAAAAATGAAAGGTGACAGAACTTTTCACGCACCCTGTAATTTATGAATGAATGAAATCACTATACTAAAATTAGTATAGTGTCTTGAAAGGTTAAGCCTTTCACATCGGCAATGAAAATTGTAAAGCCGAAATTTTAATTTCTACACCATCTTCAATTTTTAACGATTTTAACGTTTGCACGCTCATTTTAATAAAAAACCATGGCGTGATGAAAACA
>LIAE01008711.1:40091-84297 GCA_002287525.1 Diploscapter pachys | reverse complement strand
ACACGCAAACCTGTCCAATGACAACTGACAATTCGCACGTGAAAATGCCAGAGTTCGAGAGGTGGAAATAGAGAGCAAGTGATCAAGGATATTTGGGTCTATGAAACGAAGAACTTAGCATTGCGTTGAATTTGAAATCAAATGATTGAAAATCGAATAGCAATATAAATTTATTTAATATTACATGTATAGTTTGAATTTAAGAGAGTATTTGTAAGACCCGAGCAACTGCCCGCATTTGGGAAAAGTCCTTAAAATCGGGACCCGGACAGTAATTAATGTCTGGATCCGGGTCCGTACATTCCTGATCTCAACTCAAATAATATCTGTCTCAATTGGACAAATCCCGACGTCTAAATCGTCATCTTTCGAACTGAATCAACATAGTTTGACTATAAATTTACAAATTTTGAGATACGTTTTCGAAAATGACCACCCGTACTTTCCGGACTAACTCACTTCAGAGTGAATATTTTCGAGGGGTGTGTTAACATAAGTTGTTCAATCTTCGATATGCTATTAATTATTTAATGTTTTTCTTGAATTTATTCGACCCATTTAAAACAAAAAATTGAATTTTCTGATAATGACATTGTCGCAAATAATGGAGAATAGATAACAGGATCAGGGTTGTCTGAGGTTCAAAAAATCGAACTTTAATTTAACTTGAACTGAAGAATTTTCGTGATCGAGCTTGAACTTAACTGAACTTCCAGACAGTTCGAAGTTCAGTTCAGTTCGTACAACCCTGATTAAAAGGAATATTTATTTCAGTTGCAATTATCCCTCGTTACTTTTGGATATCTTCAAGGGTTGTCTATATCATGTGCATTGAAATTGAATTATTATTTGACATTTTATTAAATAAAGTTTTATATGAAATCAGCGATTATATTATAGCCAAGCTTTATTTTATGGCAATTTCTTCGACTTTTCGCCATTTATTCGTTTGTAGATCGTATTCCTCGATTGAATTGCAAAAATCTTTCAATAAATATTCTTGATATCTAAGTTAGAAAATATTTCGTATAAAGATATGCAAAATTTCAGCTCACCCTCCGATTGCATACAATTTCCCGTTAGCGACAATAAGCGAATGAAGATATCTTGGATAATTCATATTTGCGATTCGGGAAGCTCGATTGCTAACTGGAGCTGAGGGATCGAAACACAAACAGGATTTTAATACATTAGGACTAGTAGAAGAACTAAATATATAATGATACATCATTTATCATACAAAATTAACGACCTCAATCCTCCAGTTATATAAATTTTTCCATTGAGCGATGCAACTCCGAAATAAATTCGTTTTTCTAGAATCATTCCAATTTCAACCCATTCCCGTTCATCGTCTGATAATCGATATATCTTCCGACTATTTTCTCCATCAATGACTGAATATCCATAATTAAAATGATGAATATGCTATAATGTGACCGTATAAAATTTTATCGCATATTATTGCTTGAGCACAACCAATTGGAAGAGAAAATATAGGTCCTGTTTGCCATTTTCCATCAATTAAAACCTGAATAAATGATTTCGTGGACTTTCATTCGATCATCTTACATCAACTCGATTCGTATATTGAGATGTTTTAGAATCCCATCCACCCAAATAATACAATTTGTTTTTGAAATAAGCCACAAATGCATATTGACGCCATTCAGGATCTGGGCCTGTAAAATTCTTTGAATCGATCATTCATGGATTTGTTGATAAGACCTCTTGAAATTTGTCGAGTGTTCAAGTCAAATAGTTCAAATGACTTCTTATAATTGTCAATTCCAAACATCTGAAGCCCAAGAAATTATTCAAAATAACGAACATGAGAATTTACTTTATTCTGTGTAGTTGCTACTTGATATGGCAGATAACAATTGTGGAATTTTTCAATCTTTTCGATTGAAAAGTTATCAGAATTGAACAAGCCTATCCTTCCTTCAGTTTTATCATTATTTTGATAATAAACTAAATTATTACGAATCATTTCAAAGTCTTACTTACTTTCAACATAATTTCTTACAATAAAATAAAATTTTATGTGAACTATTGAATAAATTGCCTTTACCAATTTGCAAGTTAAATTTTTCAGCTTCTCGCCATTCATTCGTTTGTGGATCGTATTCCTCGATTAAATTGCAAAGACCTTCATATCGGTTTTGGAATCTAAGTTAACAAATATTTGGTATAAAGATATGCAAAATCTCAGCTCACCCTCCGATTGCATACAATTTCCCGTTAGCGACAACAAGCGAATGATCCTCTCTTGCATATTTCATATCAGCTATTCGGGAAATTCGACTATTAGCTGGAGCTGAGGGGTCGAAACACAGGCAGGAATTTAATACTTCAACATCATCGTCCTCAGGATAATCGTATTCATAACTAAATATATATAATAATACATTATTTTTCATACAAAATTAACGACTCCCATCCTCCAGTTATGTAAATTCTTCCATTTAGCGATGCAACTCCGAAAAGAATTTGTCCTTCTGGAATCTCTCCAATTTCAACCCATTCCCGTTCATCGTCTGATAATCGATATATCTTCCGACTATTTTCTTCGTCAATGACTGAATATCCATAATTACAATAGGGAATATGCTATAATGTGACCGTATAAAATTTCATCGCATGTTATTGTTTGAGCAGATTCAAATGGAAGAGGAAAAGCAGGTCCTGTTTGCCATTTTCCATCTATTAAAACCTGAATTAATTATTTCATGGACTTTCATTAGATCTTCTTACATCAACGCGATCCATGTATTGATATGTTTTAGAATCCCATCCACCCAAATAATACAATTTGTTTTTGAAATAAGCCACAGATGCATATTGACGCCATTCAGGGGGATCTGGTCCTGTAAAATTCTTTGAATCGCTCATTCATGGAGTTGTTGATAAGACCTTTTGAAACTTGCCGAGTATTCAAGTCATATATGTCAAATGATTTATCTCTGCCGTCAATTCCAAAGATCTGAAGCCCAAGAAATTATTCAAAATAACGAAAATAAAAATTTACTTTATTCTGTGTAGTTGCTACTTGATATGGCTCATAATAGTTAGTAAATTTCGCAATCTGCTCAACAGAATTAGTATGCGAATCAAACAGACAAATTCTTCCTTCTTTGATATTTTCGTTTCTATAAGGCACTAAATACTAAAATTAGTTTTCGATCATACAACGAATATTTTCCTACGATAGAATAAAGTTTTCCTCTTAAGCGCCATCGGCAGATATTTCTTGGTTATTTGCATCATCCGTTTATTAGTCCAAGCCAATTGCCCCAGATCTTTGAATTCGGGATATTGGCCAATCAACAATATAATTTCGACTGGTAACTTGGCTAACATCTTTGTTAGGAGACCTAAACAATCATCATAGTATTATTTCGAAATGGAAACAGTAGAAGAGTATTGATTGAATAAGAAAGTCTGCAATTAATGAGTTTGAAATTAACCATTGAAGAACAGAGAATGCAACTACTAAATTGATGCTTCGAAATTTTTATCAGACTAAAAATCGATTTCTAAAACTTGAAGATGCATACTGAAGTAAAACTATCCGTGTATTTACTTGTCGGTTATACACGACGCAAGTGACATTTCGTATCACCAAATATTTTTCATGATTACTAACATTATGATATCGTTTCTGTTGCTGCTAAAAGCCTGCTCAATTTCAAAATGAGTTATTTGGAAGATTGTTTACAACGTTCATTCGCATTGATGATACAGTCTGATAACAACCGAGTTGTTAAAATTGGAGTTTTTTGTGATATTTAGTTCATTGAAAATGTATTCATGTGTATCCAAGTTACGAGCAGATATTTAGCACCAGGGATGTACAGAACTGGAACCGAATATTAATTACTGTCTGGATCCGAGTCCGTACATCCCTGGTCACTATAATTTTCTTTAACAATGGGAAACAACGGCTTTAATTTGTGCATCTTCATTGTAGGTTTCTTCGTAGTTTTATCTGAAAGATAAATAAGTGCAAGGATGAACATGTTAGAGCATGCATGTCTATGAAAATCTTTAATTTTGGAACTATTCATTTATTAATTAAATATACGATTTATTGTCTATTTCAAATAAAAATGAAAGTAGATATGTTAAGATTTTCAGATTTATTGTTGTTCGTCGCTCGGGTTCGAGCTTTTGTTCACTTCGTCTGCCATTGCCGGATAAAAGTTGAGAAATGACTGATGATTTTTTGATGAATTTCGATTCGATTACAAATTCAAATTTTCAATTTCACGATTCTTTTGTTCGTTTTTTCGTATAATCATCATTTGAACATTCGAAAATATCGCAATGTTGCAACTTTGGTTAGGGAATACCGCAACTTTTTGCTCGCTTGCTTGAAAATCAGTATCGTGTCACCGATTTCTTTATTTTTATCCAGATCTGTTTTTATCGATTTTCGCAGCGTATTTGTTGATTTTTCATGTGAAAAGAATTTCTATTCAGGATTTGTGTCTAGCATTTTATAATTGCTGTCAAATATATTTTAAATTATTTAAACTTTAAAAATGTTTCAATGAGATCGAACGAATTACGAAATAAAATGTCGAATTTATCCAGTATCTTCTGCTTTTATCCCGCATAATTTTTCTCATCTCAATTTTTTCCTAACCGTACTCGGAAAATAAAAGTAACGTTTTTATAATCTAAATTTCTTAAAACCAATTTATCCATTACAGAAATTTGCTATTTGTTATTATCTATAAACTGTGGCGTGGAATTTTTAAATTACTATATCGATTTCATCTCAACTCAAATGATCTTTCTCAATTTCGATAATCTAGATTTAGTGTGATCTCGATTGCTTAAATTCTATCTGTTTTCCCTCACTGGTCAAAATTCATTTTGAAAAATGGATCAAAAACAATTTTAGCAGCGGAAGTTCGTTGAAATTTTATTCTTTAGGGATTTTGGAACTTTATGCATGTTGTTTTGCATTCAGTCGTCAACTTTTTTTTTCCGAAGTATCACTTTGCATGGCTATTTCAGGAATAAGCAATGGCCCTCATGTCAAATCTAATCGTTGATACATTTAGGATGTGTGTATTTGTGATTTCATTATGTGATCCCCTTGGATATGCCTGTCTGTCTCATTAGAGTCTGCCTTCTTCGTCCCCTCATCCTCATTTTCCTCTGCTCAATTTCATTCCTTTCCTGCCTCTTCTTACCAACTTTTCTCATTTCTTGTATCGCAACTTGCTTCGCTTTGCAATTCATCTATTCATGGTTCTATGGAGATTCAGTCTGCTCATTATGCATCCTGCCTCTCGTCGTGCCCTTCCTACCCTCTAACCTCTTCTCCTTCCCTTCTCACTCAGAGCCTCCTCCTCATGTCTTACCTTCTCCGGCTTCATTCTCAATTTTCCTTGGCTTATTTCAAATCGCACCACTTTCTTCTTTTTCTAATTAGATTTTGATCGTGTTCTTTCATAGCGGCAGTTTCATTACATCTTATCATCGCTTTTATTGGGGCTCTTCACGTTTTTTTTTCAAAACAAGCGACATGGCAAATTTATGCACAACGAATTCGAGAATCGCTAAAATATTCATAATTTTGTTTTCCGTTCGCGCGCTTATATTTTTAAGACTTCATTCTATGAGAATTTTCTCTTATTATTTGAAACGATGCTATTTTTAAAATTGCTCGAGTATTTTTTTCTGAATGATTGTACCTAAAATAATGCATTAAACTGGATGAGTTGTTAAATTTGGCAGACGCCTTTAATTTCGCTTTTACGATGCAAAACGCTCATGTGAGGATATGGGAATTTTGAAATAAAATGCGGTATTCGTGATGGGGGATGGATGCAGTCAATTAGCCTACAAATAAGTGGGCAGAGGGGAACTAGGGATAATCCAGAGAACTCGCGGGGTTCGGGACTCGGAATTCTGACTCGGCGGGGATTGGATTGAGCAATTCAGAGAACTCATTCACATCTCCTCCACTGCAAGGATATTCGTTCCTTTGCATATCTAGGGGAAATTATCGGCGATATTATTATTTTCCTATCTTGTGAGGTAAAAAGCCAACTTCTTTCCGCAAAACAACGACCCAAGAGCGCTTTCGTAGTAAAAATTCTCAAG
This sequence comes from Diploscapter pachys, assembly GCA_002287525.1. Taxonomy (NCBI): domain Eukaryota; kingdom Metazoa; phylum Nematoda; class Chromadorea; order Rhabditida; family Rhabditidae; genus Diploscapter; species Diploscapter pachys. The sequence goes on along the minus strand of LIAE01008711.1, from coordinate 78,174 downwards.
TATTCAGCACTTGGCAGCGAATTTCTGAGTTTTTAACTGTTGCGATCCTGAGCTAAGCCGTCCAACCGTGGGAAGTCGCTCAAAGATGACATGTGAAAATGGGCAGAGAATGACAAAAACAAGAGTTTGAGGTCATAAGCTCAATCGCTTTCAGATGTTTTATGTGTGTATCGTTATGTGTCGGTTTCTTCCGATTTAGATTCGGTTTATTCATTTTCTGATAATTAATTCCAGACCCTTATACGATATTTTTACTGCAAACATAACTTCTTGTAAACCTCTTAGGAAGATCAGTTCACTAGCCATTCACTTGAAATGTCCATTCAATTTATGCAGGATGCGCGTCAAACTTTATAGGCATTTGATGTCAAAATACGTAGTTATAGAATGCATCAGAAATCGCACATTTTGAAAATTCGTGCATGAATTTTGTGTTCTGACCATGATTGGTTAATTTTATTATTATTTGGTGGGCAATTATTGTGAGGGGTCGTAATAGTTAGCTTCAAAATCCAGATATGTTTTCAAACTTTCGGCGCTTCCTGTAGGCGAGGATTTTTATAAAATGAAAATAGTGGATGAATTTTCCAGATAGATGACGATTCAACTTAGTACTCTTCATGGGGTCTCTTGCGGCACTGATTAAAAATGAATATAAATGTCGGTGATGAATAAATTGAATCTGACATCTACATATTTGTCGGCTCTAAATCATTTGTTATTCGAGCTAAAAATATCTATGTGAGAAGAATTACGGATGGACGGTGTTTTGAATAATGAGCTCCTAATGTTTTCTGACTCCTAATTCCGAGAAAAAATCCTCTGACTTTGCATTCCAAATTTAGAACCTTCAAAGTTCCAGATTCGTTCTTTCCTGATATTAGTTTGACCATAAGCTTCTATGACTAAACTCTCTCACTTTCCCATATCCTTGGTGATCTTCATGAACATTAAATAATGCAAAAGTGTGGTTGGCAAAAATTCCAAAGATCTGATCATTGTGCTCTCGTTCTTCCTTCCTCGAATACGATGCGTTCCTTGGTCGATCTCATTTGGCAAATTCCTGTCCTCCATCCAATGTTTCTGCTTCTGTTTCCCACGTCTTCACCCCAGCTTTATTCCTTATCCTTTCCTTCTCTTCCTTTGATTAATGATTCTTCTATTTCAGTTTTTCTATTTACATGTCTGTGTCTTCCTCGATATGTTGCAATAGAAAGCGCATTACGATGGCTGAAATTAATGAGAAACTTTTAGAAGAGAATTATTTCTCAAAATTCATTTCGCTTCGATATTTCCCTTCGCAATTATATAAACCGAATTGACTTTGAATGTTCGAGTTTGCGTCCTCATCTGAATCGTCATACATTTGCTTTCATAAGTTTATTATTGCGGCAATTTTAGGAAATTATTTGATCAATAATGACTCTGTTCAAATTCCTGCCCTGATGTCAACGACTTTGGCAACAGCATATTTCTGGCTAATTCTGCTATTGCCCATATTTGGTATGATTCTGAACGGATATGTCTTCTGGCGGCTGCTCAGATTGGCCAAGTATTTGTCTTCCTCTATTTCCGTTTTCTAAATTGGCTATTTAGACGTCGCCGTTCTCGGTTCGAGTGCACCTCAGCCCTACCCCTCGCAGCCATGTCACTCGGCGATTCAATCACTCTCATGGCCCTGTTCGTACAGGCTCTCTTTCACAAGGTCGACAAAACTGGCCTGCCTCATTCGTTGCTCAATGCTCTTTGCAAGGTTCTGATAAATTTGCATAGAAGTTTCAATTCATATTTTAGGCTGATCTGTATTCAATGCATTCAACATCTGCATTCTCAGTTTGGTAAGCATAAAAATTCTCATTTAAAAAAATGCATTTTTGAATTTCGTTGTTAATGGTTAGAATAAATTCGTCTATAGAAGCTCGTATTGCGCTCAGACCCAGGTAGAATTTAACCAAAATGAGAAATTTTAGGGGAGGAGGTATCGCTAGACAAAATTTTTCTATAGAAAACTAATACATAAGGGGATCCCCGCAACAAGATTTTAGCGGAACACTTTGGCTTTAAACCTGCCTAGATGTGATTGCGTTATTAGTGAAGGAAAACGATTATAAATCCACGATGTGAATTGTCACGCATTAATTGCATAAGTTTAGATCATTGCATGAATTTTGAATGCTTCTACCATCCACTTTTCATTCTTCTATTTGAATAAGATTTTAAGAGCATTTATCATTCGATGAGTCACCTTCAAACACAAAATTTTGCTAAACTACTTTATCTAAATGTGAATATAAGATAACTAAGATTATGCATATCAAAGGTCAAATTATCGGAATCGTTATGCGTTTTTCAAACCTTTCATTCAACCTTGTATGAGAACAAGAAATATCTGAAATTCATTCGGTCATTTCAGGTGCTGGTTTCTTCTGTCGGTTCTTCGTTGCATTGCCGTATTCAAGCCATTGGACTACTATACAATATGGCGACAACCGAGGAATTTCATAGTCGTGCTCGCATTCATTTGCATTGCTTCCGAGTCATGGATACTGTTTTTCGTTGTTTATTCTCAGGACGGAAAGATATGCGTGGAAGATCGAAACATTTCACAGCAATTAATTCAGGTGAAATAAAGTGAGAATCTAAAGCAAAATGTCACTTTTAGGTGGCTCACACGACAGATATTCTACTTTTCTACGCAATTCCCAGCCTTGCCAGACTCGTTCTCGATTCAACAGTTCTCTTCCACTGCTATTCCCCGTTCACATCGGTAATTAGACTAATTTTCATTAAAAATTCACCATTTTCAAATCCATTCATGCGCACTAAATTGAGGGAAGATTTTCCTTGAACACATCATTAAATTTTAAAAGAAGCGCCAAGCTATATTTAAATCAATTTGGAATTTTAGATCGATGTTTCTCTTTCTGAAAGACGACTCGCCATCTCGATACCTCGAAAGTAAGTGAAATTAGTCATTTGTGAAAGCTAATTAGCCCAATCGGAATTCTTCGTAACGAAAGCACTAAAGTTTTTATCACACAACTCATGTGCACTCAACGATTTTAACATCGAAATAACTCAAAATATTATCTCTTATTTGTGGCTAGTTTTTAGAAACAAAAATATTTTAGATACTCAATCATGGAAGATACGGTTGCCTTACGACAAAGCATGGCGCTGACACATTCTCTTGCAACCGATGAACAGGTAAATTTAAAAAAGTCTTTCACCGTTTATGAGCTTGCAGAATCACTATATGAGAGAAATAGAACAAACTCAAGTCGATCAAGCACTTTTTAAATATATTATAGGAAGTCCGGTTAATTTACAGCACTTTTGATATATCATTTTGAGTTCACTTTGAATGATCACAACAACAAATTTTGAAAATTATGCAGGATTTTTATACTAGCGAATTCATATATTATTGTGTCTGTGTATTTCCGGCTTATCTTCAACTTAAACCAAGTTGTATACATACACGATTGCTATTTTAATTAGTTACATGGCATTGGTAGACATATATTCTTCGACATTGCATGTAATTAGTCCGAAGAAAATTCATGTCTGAATACATCTCTACTTCACCAGATTAAGTCTTCGAAAACAATTTGCACCTGTAATGAAATGCGACCATAAAATAGAAATTTCAGACATCGAAGAAACGTGCTTTGTACATAAAACGAAAAACAGCTCTGATCATGAGGTCAATTGCGATATCCGTGCTGAATCTATTGCTCAATTTGCCTGCCTACATTCTCAGAGTCTGGAATACGTTCGAAGATCCTAATTCAGCTCAAGCCCAGCAGAGTTTAGAAATCCGTCAATCTATCGAGCGTAAGCATTTTGAAGTCTCAACTACAAATTCATCACTCGAACTAAAAGTGATATATGATATTCATATCTTAAAAAAGTTCCTTTGATACATAAAATCCACAAATTATCGATGATAATTATGCCATATTCTCTCTATAGTTGAATGAAATGTTCTTCTATTCTCAAACCCCATTTTTTTCGAAGAAAATCGGTTTTTTCAAGCCATCATAATACTTCATTCAAAGAACGTAATTATTTCAAATTGTGATACATGCACTCAACATACTCTGAAAAAAGTAAACTTGTTCTTCTGTCGATCTTAATTGGATATAATATGTAGTTCTGGCATTCTTAGGGTGCTCTATACTATACTAGATAGGGACCTTCAAGTAGAGGGAATACAGTAATAATGTCGACTTCTGGAAGTTCGGGATAAAAAAAGTTTCTATGATTTTTGTTACTTATTTTACTGAAATAATTGTTACATTTTAGCGGTCTGCCATCTGTTGTATTTTTCACAATTCGCCTGCAACGCATTTTATCTGTCGATCTACGAAAGCAGTTCCTACGCCCATTCGAACCGGAACAACACAACGAACAGCAAGCGATTGGCAGGGGAGAATGCTTACTCCTCTCATGCCTAACTCTCCTCCCCCTCACTCTTCATCATCTTGAGCCCTTTCGATCCCGTCATCAATCAGTCACTCGATAATCCCATCCATCCATCTTACTTACTTTCTTCTCTCACACGTTTTTCACCTTCATCGAATCGGTGCATTGATTTCGAGTGCAACTTCAACGGGTTTCCACTCACAGGGTCTTTCATCATTTCATAGGTTATAATCCATTGGGTTTAGCTGATTGCTGTATTTCAATTCTAACTTATTCGTTTGGTCTATTTGCTTTATCATCTAGTCTACAATTACCTTGCATCCAAAGTGAGCACGTATTTGTTTTGATGGAATAATAAATAGAGGACAAGTATTCAGTCTTCGACTATAGCTGGCCTCCCTCATATTTTCGAGCATTGTTCTATCAAATACGGCAGTTATTTCGGGTGATTTACTCTCAGTTTCATTGTGGCCCTACTCCGCGACTCTCCGATGGGGGCGGTCCCCCTATGCTCCTTTGCCAGTTCTCCTTTTTCCTTTCTCAGCTCTTTCCCCTTTCCATTCCCTCTCCTTCAACTGCTCCGACTCATTTTATGACTAGCAGCAGCAGCTTCGCTGCAATGCCTCGAGTGCTCGTATTTGGTAGTCGGCAGTTCTAAATGACATGTCCTACCTGACGGTCCTTTCCACTCTCTATCCCCTTCTATCTATTCTTCCTGTCCTGGTCCATTCCGGTCAACTTCCTGTTCTGCCCATATTCCCTCCCTGTGAATTTCCTTCCCCCATCCACGATCCCCAATTAGTAAGTTTCGAACCATTCCATTGTTTCTTGCTTCTTGCCCTTTATTTGGAGTGTTGTCTCGTCCTCATTAGCCTTTTGTCTTTTTGTTCGAATTCTCTCACTAGCAGCTAAGCTTGCCTGCTTGCTTCCTTTCAACTAGCTGCCATTTATTTTGTTGCTCTTAGGAACGGAAAAAGGGTATGAAATAGGTACAAATCAGCTATAGGAGGAAAAATGAAAAGAGAAATTGAGAATAAAATTCCGAAATGGGCAGAAAGAAGAGGGGAAAGGGATAAAATGGGATAAGAAGAAGAGGCAACAAAGAGGGAAAAAGAGATCGTGAAATGAAGAAATGGGAATATTCCCAAAGGACGACGGATGGGTTTGTGTTTCTGCTGTTTCTGCTGCTGCTGCTGCTACTGCCTGCAGCAGTGCACAAATGCTCTATGACTGGGAGAATGGATACCAAAAAAACTGAAGTATTAGACAGAATAGATTATGTGTGATTATTTGATCATAGATTTGTTAAACGTCTGCATTCGGAATAACGATATTGTAAAGCTGAAGAAAATAGCGCAATATGTCCAGTTCTATTGAGCTTTATGTGCCATTCCGTTGCACGCGATTTCTTGGTAACAATTTTTACCTAATAGACTCTTTCTTTGTAGCCATAAAATAGTGTCTATCCTAAAAATGAGATAGCATTTTTGTCGCAAAAAATTCGGATAGAAATTGTCCAAAATGTCCAATACGGGAATAATCATTTCTTCACGTGCACTAAAATGTAAATATTGCAGTGGAAGTCAACGTGCCCCCAACTTCCATTAGACACAGCGGCTCCCTTCCTATGCGACGTTCATAATAATCTCGCGTTTGCCGACTTGGCTGCTGTTGAAAAATCATATCGAAGGTGCATACTTATAAGAAGTGGCAAGATAATTGTGAGCAAATTTTTTTTATAGATATCAGCCGTACTTCATAAATGAGAAAAATCAGTCGACGTTGGCCGTTATCATAGGTAAGTTGGTCCTTCAATGCATACGCGAGCAAGTCAGAATCGGCTTGAAGTTGTTCTGTCCTGTTCTGTTCTTTATGTTTGTTGCATTTCGAATTGATGTGTGGCAGTTCAGTGCGCCAATTGGAAGCCCCAACCTCTTCCTCTCAAATCTACTCCAGTCACGGCTATTCCTGTCTGTTCAATTCGGACTGCGTCAGGATTTCTGCAGATGTCGTATCTGCCATTCTGCTCAATGTACGAACATATCTCAGGGTAAATAATTCATCTTATGCTTCGAAACCGGAAATCAGCCATTTGAGAGCTGTTTTGGAGAGAAATTTCTGACCTCTTTGTTTGTTCCTGAAAATGAAAATTGATCTTGAGAGTTGCATCATGGCTCTCTTTTCTACTTGTTATTGCTTATCCATTCATTCCTTCTTTAATATGCAATGACTTGGGAGAAGCGATGCATGAACAACTCAAGAATGAAGGGAGGGAACAAAGAGGAATGGCTAGAATGAAGGGCCCGACTCAACTCAAGTAAAAATATCTTGAGCTACTCCAAAATAAATAACCGATCTCCATCCACGAATTTTAGGTATATGCACTGAAAGTATTCGAGCGATGGTTTCCATCAGAGGACTGTGTCTCTTCCCCCAACGTTCTTGCTTTGCTGGTCATCGATGGTTTCATAAACGACGTTCGCAAGATTCCCTATGTCCGAATTCATAGCGGTGAGTACAAAGTGCTACTCGTTCACCTAATGACTATACTAACTTATTTAAAAAACTAGTTAAAATTTCATTGCAAAGCTATATATTCCTTTACCAAACTACAATTTCATCCTTTACCATATTAGGTTATGTGGTCTGGTCTAAGTGCAATAATTTTACATGGGGCGCAATGATAAAATAAATCGTTCAATAGCACTTGGTCATCTATAAATAAAATCGCGTTTCTGAAAAGTGAGATAACTTTCAAGAAAAGCTCCTCACGAAATTCAACAATGCATTCCATGCTTCCTCATGTGCATTCATGTTATTGCGTCTCGGAACGAATTTCTGCATTCCTGCATCTAACACGATTTCGTCACTTGGCACGTTCATTTCCCTCTTCCTTTCTCCATCCTCTACATTCTGCCCCCTTTCATCCTGCTTCCGTCTTTATTCACTTCCAACAAATCCAACATCTAATTCACTTTATTCTCACTCAAGTCACGCCTTTCAGGATCGACAAAGCTGAATTTTGCACTGGGCAATATTCAAAGCGAGGCCACAAACGCCATTGTACAAGGTAAGGGGCATGCGTGGATGCAAGGAGTAGAGGCTGAAAAGGGGATGTTAAGGGTGGCCGATGGCCAGAGTGATTGCTGACTTGGTGGATGACATTGGATATGCGCTCAAGGAATTACACGAACTGAATGGGGAAGTTAGAGACCACTCCGTGCCGAGGTGGGAGACAATTACTCTTCGTCCTTTACTCGACAATTTTTAGCTGGGCTCGACGATTATTCCTGGTTTGTGCAGGACTTGTAGCGTTTGCATTGCTCGTTGAATGGTACATTGTTCGAAGGAAGTTGGGAGTGCAGAAAAGTGGAGGAGGGCTGAAAATATCGACGGGCAGAAGTAAAACACATCTCATGTTCTGAGAAACGTCAATTCAATGTTCATGCAACTTTTTATTTCTTTACATATTACGCTGTATATTGCCTTACGTGTATGTTTGATTTGCTCAGGTAAAATGTCGTTCTTCGATAACTATGCTTTCTTCATTTCAATAAATGTTTAGAAGTTTAATATCCTTTACATGTCACTCGTTCTGTATTTTGCATTACAAAAATACAATGGACTTTAATTTTATGATCCATTTTTGTGGTCTTTACTTCAGCAAACAGAATGTTTGATCCACAAACTAATTTCAAATGTTCATATAAATTTTCCGCTCCGAATTCGGAGCAAGACTTTCTATTTTTATCAATGATTTCCGATTTAAAATAGCAATATTGAGCAACTTATAAATGATCCCTCTTTGTGAATGGATCGTCATCTCTGGTGAACCATTTAGCAGCTTTTGTAAGCTTTAAAAATGCCCAATTGTCATTAATTGATAATAACAAAGGGAAAAAATGCTAGGAAGTTCGTGGAATAAGAACAAATTGGGCGAATTATTAGAAGAAAACAATTTATTTTAGCAAAGAAAAACTGATAACAAACAAAAGTTGAACGAGCAGAGTGCGCAAGAAGGGAGTGAGTGGGTGGGCGGATTTACTCCTTGAGTTCGCGCAGACGTCTGATCGTCGATCGAATGGTCGACGCAGCCACTGTGCCGTACACGTACGCGCCTCCCGCAACTGTCTGCAACACAAGTCAATGAGTCAATTGATAGGTTAATTTTCAGGTGATGGAACATTGAAATGACAAGACAATTTTATCTGATTGCCGAAATCAGTGCAAAAGTGCGAATAAAATGTAGAAAGTGAAATTTGAAAAGATTAAACTCCAATGTTCTTCATAGTAGAAAAATTTTGGACAAGAATTTGCGTCGATAAGATCAGAGTAAATATTCATTTTATAAACTGTTTTTATTTTCGAAATAAAAGTTTACCTTGTGGCACTTGGAGCAGGTCCAGATTCCGACGGCCTTTCGCTTCATCGCGTCCTTGCCGCAGAAGTTGCACGTGTATTTCTGGTGCTGGGTCACCTGCAATCAACTCCATTAGTTTCTCTCCAGAACTTCTTCTCTTCACCTCCATCTTCTTGACCATTTTCCTGAGGGAGGCACCATATCGAGTGCCGTACTTGCCCACGATGCCGACCTTCTTCGTGCGTTTCGCCATTTTAGATAACTTTACCCTGCAAATCAGCTGTCATTAGCATTAATATGAGAAATGAATTGCAATTTTCGAATTGTGGTAACCCCATGAAATGCGAATCTTTGAGACGGAACGAACTAATCATTCTCTCTAGAAAAGAATTTTCACGAGGTTAACAGCGATTCTAAAAGTTGCAAATCTGCATGAAATACATGAAGATAAATGTCTTCAGATATGATAGACCGATTCAACGGCTATGAAATGACCAATAAATCAACAATATCGTGAATAAAACTTCACACCGATTTTTATGCTGGATAAAAATTTCAGAAATTCACCGAAAAACGGGGATTTGATGCTGAACACTTGACCACCAAGATGTGTTGAAATGTTTAGAAAAGGGAAAGGCGAATTGAAAGCAACAGAACAATGGCTCGACAAGGCAGCCCCACCCACGCACTGCTGGGAGAAGGGGACTGATGATGTCGGCCAAAACAAGGACAATCAATTGGAAAGTGACTCAAGTGGAAAGGGGAATAATTTAGAAGAGAAGGACAGGGAAGAGATTGCTTGATGGAGCACGTTTGTTTAGAGCTTCTCGGTAGCGATGGCCTCCTTGATGAGCATGAGTGTGGGCACTTCATTCCCATCATCCCCTTCACGGTATTCAATGATCGCCACTTGGCCTTCGCCCGCTCCGTCCGCCATTCGCTCACCTCAAATGAGAATTTATGAAAATTGAAAAGAATAATGGAATTTGATTTGAAGGAATTATCATGAAATGTCAAATCAAAAATCATTTGATGGAACTGATCTTCGTTTAAATTTTCCGAGGATAAGCTCAAATTTTTCTGTATGATAAAAAATAAGAGAAGTGTATTTTCCTTTTACAACTTTTCCTGGAATACTGCAAAATTCAGCATGCAGCTATTCTTGCTTCAAAATTTTAATCCCAAGCTTGTTTTGTTGTAAAAGTTCTAGTAGCCTACCAATGAAAAAAGCGAGATTCTTCCAGCGGTCCTTGTTGAGGAGTCCCACAACCCAGTTCTGTAATTTGCATCATCAATTTCTCGCTTTTTTCGAATTCCTTTTACCTGGATCTTCTTTTTGAAAGCGTCGACGTCCTCCTTGCTCTTGCCCTCTTTCTCCATGTAAGAGATCACCTTCTTCATGAAATCCTTGATGTAGGACTTGAATGTTGCTTGGTCTTCGTAGCAGTTCATCTCCTGCAAATCAATCAAATAGATGAACGAGTTAAAATTCAAGTCGCTGTTATTATTTCACTGGTTTCGTTACAAATTTTTCTAGCTTACTAGCTATTTTTATGCTCATTCGTATCAATCAATATCATTTTTAAAACACAAAATGTCTGTTTGATTCGAAATCATAAAATTCTCACTCTATGGTGAACAAAGCACCTTGAAACAAAATGTTTGAGTGTTCCCGTACTTCCAATTTCATTTTTGTTGAATTTTATCGATAAGTTTTTTTTAGTTTCATTCATCACTGCTTTTCAATAAATCGGAAGAATGTGGTAACTCCATGTTTGTAATTTATTAGAATGACGCACTTACCACGAGTTTGTGGTTGAGAATGATGTCGATACCCCGCTCGACGTGCTCGTCAGTGCCGTCATCTCCATCCTCTCCCTCTGCAGAAGGATTGGATCCAGCCAGCATGATCTCGCCCTCCTTGCGGACCACGTGCTTGCCCTTGAATTCGTAGACGAGGTCGTCCACGAGCTTCATTGGGAACGAGTCCGAGGACAGCTCGTCATCTGCAAACGAGAAAATTGTTCGCATTCAGATAATTGCTTCCAAATATCGCAGACGCACGCGCTCTTTGGAAACAGAACATTTTTGAATGAGAAATTATGATTTCTCGCGAAAAACTCGCCACTGGTCAATTGGAAAGTTGCTCGAAATGAACCGTACCAAGCCACTGAACTAAAACAGCCCAATGAACTGGCAACGATTCTACGAGACACCTTCCTGAACAGCAGCTCAAGGGTCGCGAATATTTGAATTAATTTGTAAAAGCAGCTTTAATAAATAAAATTTTGCGCTGAAGCTGCTCCTACAAATTCTTTACTTGGCTATTCTCACGAATACAAGTGCAAATTTTATTCGCACTTGATCCAATCCAATAAAACACGAGTAAAAATTCAAAATAATCCCTTTCAATAATTCCTCATGAAAGCCAACCAACTCGGTTACTTTTACAAGAAATCATCGATTTTACGTTGCAAACTCACCAGTGAAGACGTCCTTGAAGATCAGCATTTCCAAAGAGAACCAGTTGTTTGGCTGCAAGGAAACAAATGCCTGAATTAGAAATCATTAGTTTTTGAAAATCAAGTAAGGAAAGTCGAAGATATCTCAATGGCATGGTGACCATTATTGATGAAAATAATTGGTAAAGATATAAACATTTTTTTTATTCCCAAAAAGAGAAAATGAGAGAAAGAGTTAACAAAAAAACGAAAACAACAAGGAAGAGAAGGCGGATACACAGTTGGTTGATGGAAAGTGGTCGGCCAATCTACTTGTTGTGAAACTGTCTGTCTGCTGTGCGCGTGCGTGAAGTGGCTCAGTCGAACAGTCCGAAGCCCATGTCATCCTCGCTCGACTCGGCCTTAGCTTCTTCCTTTTTCGCTGCGGGAGCAGCGGCCGCTGGCGCTGCAGCAGCAGCTGAAAATGCAGAATATGATTTTCCGATGAAGAGCAAGATTTGCACGATTTCCAAGTTGGGATAAATCATGATGAAACGGAGCTACACAAAAGATAAACTCGTTTCACGCTGTTCTCAAAGTTGCAAGCCAGAAGAACACTCGCTTTCTTAACATATACATACACATCCCCATTCATCATCTTCAAGTATGGGAAATGCATCGCCGAGTAATTTTCAAATGAACTCATCAACTTACCGGGAGCAGCAGAAGAGGCGGCAGCAGCGAACTTGCTCGGGTCGGCCAGATATTCCTTGAGCTTCTCCGCGGCCTGAAACAATCCGGTGTTATATTACGTTTTCTTTTACTTCTACTTCTCAGCCGTTCGTTTTAAACTGAAATTCGGAATTCCGACCCTCAATTCAAGCCGACCACATTACATTATTCTTCACATACCGAGAAAGTGACATCGGAGGCAGCAGCGATGGCGAGCATGTTCTGGAGTCCGTTGGCGAGCGAGTGCGGGGCCGAGGCCAGAGTGGGGTATTTGATGGCCAGCGACACGGCAGCCACGTTGCGCACTCCCGCCATGAAGCGGTTGCGCAGCTCCTCGGTGGTCATGTCCAACACCTGCAAGGGGGAATCATTGATTAGTCGAGACGAGGAGCAGGGACAACCTCGGGCGAGTACATGGTGCCACTGTCGTAGACCTGCAGCACGATCAGACCGTACGAGAAGGGAGTGATGCCCAACATGTTCAGCAGAGCTGCCTCGGAAGCGCCCACCTATAAAAAGACGACAAATTAGCTCGAGGCGACTAGTTTCACTCGCTCATTCGGACACATACCTTGTCGCCAACTTTGATGAGATGGACCTCATTGAGGATCTCGATGGTTCCTTTGGCGATCTTGGTGGGGATCTGCAGAGCCTGGAAGAACGAGGTCTTCTCAGGACCCATGCCCGTGTTCTGGGGCGGCAGCTTCACGTCGCACGGAGCAATCGCACCCGCCTTCGCCGGGGCTCCCTGAAATCATGCGATGTGTTTTGACGAAGAATTCAGGATCACTGAATTTAATAGGAGGGAGGGGGAATCGTACATTCACATTTGGCTCATGAAAAATGTGAGCATAGACAGAGAAGTGGAAAAATAGTGTCGAAATCATTGTTCCACAATTATAACTCGTATAAACTAGCCAAATATGAACTTTCATTGTAGAATGCATAATCTAATGAAGTACCGCAATTTTAATTTGTAGCTCTTTTACCATTTTTAGAGTGTTCATACTCGTGGAAATGATGTCTATAATTTACATAGAACCAAGTGAATTGGAGACGATGTCAGAAAGCACATTGAATTTGCATTTCGACTTTTAAGATAGAGCTCTCCTCAAATTGCACGTCTTTTTCATTTTCCTAAAAACGTTATGAATTGATTACTGACCCTTTTGTTCTCGAGCAGCCTGTTGCGGGTGTCTCCCAGATCTTCCTTGGTGAAGACAAATCCGACGTTCTGGACGATGTGCGGGAGGAGCTTCTCGAGGTTGGGATTCTTGCTGAGGTGTCCGCGGATGGCCTTGCGGATCATCGTGTTCTTGCCCATCAGAATGACTCCGTGTCCTGCAATGTCCTGTGTCATGTCTTGCTCTGTGTCAAGTGTGGCTGGCTGGCTTACCCCTCATGGCCTGTCGAATCTCCTGCATCTGCTTAGAACCGACATTGTCGACTCCGACGATGAGGCACCTGGGGTACTCCTCGAACAGCTCGATCAGTCTCACGAAGTAGTTCGCCTTCCAGGTGGACCTGTCTTCCCTAACCATCTTGGTGAATTAAGGATCGCCTAAGGACGTTTTAAAGAGTAGGCCCTGAAAATACACTAGATGATGATAATTATCATGAACAACATAATTAACCAGGGTAATATAATTAGCGAAAGTTAGTGATTCGTAAGATTCTTGAAAAGAAACTCGAAATTTTAGGAACGAAGAAGAAAAGCGCTGATCGTAAGTCAACCCCTAGAGCATTTTTGATTTTGTATTTGGCAGAAAGTAAGCAACTATCGGAGATAGTTAGGCGCTAATTAGGACATTTTCAAAAGAAAAGTTGAGATTTTCGAGGAAATTGTAAGATTGTGAAATGAGATCCAGAACAAAAATGAGATCTCTAAAAACGAAAAGGAATACAAAACCTAAAGTTATAGAACATATGGGTTAGTTGGTCGATTGGAAGAGATAGTTAGTAATTAGCATAAAATAGAGAAATAAAAAAACATCTTTTTCTAAAAGAAAAAACAAATTTTAGGAAAGGAAAACTAGCGACATAAAAGCAGTTCAACTAACTCAAATGCAAGATGAGTTAATTGGGCAGTTAATAGAGTTAATTAGAGGGTAATTAGCGCAAATTGAGTGGAAGAAACAAAGTCTTTGAAAGAAAATCGAATGAAAATGCGAGAACTCTGGCCTAAAATCTAGCAAGTGGGAACGACAGCGCCACATTGCAAAAGTCGAGAGGCCACTCCCATTTTTCGCTGCCGCACTCGTTTCCCATTTTTCTACTTCAATTTTTCGAATTTCTGCCGCGATTTTGGAAATCCCGGACGAAATCTGGAGTTTCTGGGGCAAAATTTTGAACCGGAACATTTGAGAGTGATCGTGTGACAGGATTTCAGAGTTTCGTCGTTATCCGTTTCGATTTCGCGTCTGAAAATTCATGATTTTGTCGACAACTTTCACAAATCGCGACTTTATTCTTCTCGTAGCCTGAAATTTTCGAGTCCAGGAGAGATTCAAAGCCTCGCGATGTTTGGAATTGTGTATGTTTCGGCTCCAATAAATTCCAAAAATCATGGCAATGCATCATCTTTGAATTCTTGGTTCGATTTTGGAAAATTTTCTGCATATTTGTAGTTTCTGGACGTGTCACAATTTTAGAATTCTCGAGAATCGCATTTGAAATTTGTTTTCGTCAAAAATTGCTTCGTAAATTGTACTACAGGTTTCGTTCGAAAGAAGATCTCACGTTTCGGCAGAAAATTTTGTTTTGTTTTCAAGCTGAAGATTGACCAAAATCAGCCAAAAATGTTTGACTTCATTTCTCCACCCCTAAAAGTTTTTTTTGTTTTAAATTACATCCATGCCTTGTGGTGGAAACTTCTTTTTCATGAACCGACATCTTTGGATTAATTACCCCTCCCATAATTGCTCTTCCTAATGAATAAGTTTGAGCCGACTTGAGAGAAGTTCGAAATATCTTCTTCTCTTCTCATATTTTTCTTCAACTTGCATGGCTTTCTCCTTCAAATCTGATTGTTTGCAGATCGATGACAGCAGCCAAGGAGTTCTACTTTGTGATCATCGGCCACGAGGATCAACCCATATTCGAGATGGATTTCTCGTCTTCTGACAAGAAGAAGAAAGAGAGCGAGAGCAGGTCAGTTGAAGGGAAGAGTAGAAGAAAGTGCGGGTCAGATAGGATTGATTGGAACAGCAGTGCCCACGTATTTATAAAAAAAAAAAAGAAAAGAAACTAGAGTATCCCAGTACTCTCATGAATATCTGCACAGGAATATCCCTTCCAACTGCACTGATAGTTGCAATTTTGCACTGTAATAAGGGGATTTAAAATAATATCTAGAATTGGAGTAAGGGAGTTTGAAGGAAAAATCTGCTGCGCAAGCTTGTACAATGGGAATCTCTGATTCCGAGTTTATTCGAAAATTAAAAAAAAAAACTATCGAACGAAATTAAGAAAATTTCCGAAAGTAAAGAGTATCATTTGCAACGAAAACTACTATCATCAAATTCTTCAAGAAGTTACTACTCGTGCATGAAATTTTGTTTCAAATTTAAAGGGACCTTTCCAAAATCTATAATAAAATTTTCAAAATCTTTCCAATACGTAATTTCCGGAACAATATCAATTCTTTCGAATATTTTATTGCTTGAATTCTAAAAAAAAACGTTTATGACTGATAGTCTACTTGCTGCCCTTTTCATTATCAATTGAGCTACTTCTTCCCTTATCACTATTCATTAACTCCATTTGCAGACATCTCAATCAATTCATTGCCCATGCAGCTCTCGATGTCGTTGACGAATGCGCTCTCATCAACAATACGATGCATCTCAAGGTTTGTAAAAATAGTCGAATTCAGGGAGTCTCGTATTCTCAAACTTGTTAGACATTTACCCTTCTCTATTCCTGATCCATCCCAGACTTTTCTTGACATTTTCCCTTTCCGTCCGTATTTGCCACATAGAGTGAACTTTGAACAGGTTTTCATATTCTCGAAAAAATCTTTCTGCGATAAGTGCACGAATATAATAAGACGCGATCGCATAATTTACCTAAAATCCCCTCATATTTTGACGCTTTTCAGCTTTTCTGCACTCATCTTATGTTTTTTTTTTAAATCGGAAATACTTTCTTCTGAGCAATTGGCACGTTAAATTTTAGAATTTCATGCAAAGTTAGCTGAAATTCTTTTCGAAATGCAATGGAATGGGCAAACATGTGCAATACGATTCTATTTATAGCCCATCAAAATGGTCTATTTTTGTGAATCATCTAATTCTCTATTTGATATCGTGAAACATTAGCCATGCGATCAAATGCTATCTACCTTTGATGCGAGTATAGGCAGTTTATTGCTTGATTGCGGGAAAACTGTATTTCCCCCTGCATCAATCCATATTTCTCATATCGAATCTATTCTCCCAAACTATACAAAAACTGATAAACTAGGAATTTCGAAATTCAGTTTTTATCGATTTTTCAACAAGTTGTTTACCTAAGTGTTTACAGCAAATCGACAAGTTCAACGAGTGGAATGTGTCTGCGTTCGTGACGATGGGCAGAATCCGATTCCTCATGCTCCACACGCAGAGATGCGACGAAGGAATACGGCAATTCTTCCAGGTTCGTTTTGAAGCGCTGGGATGACGGAATCAGTGTTGTGCAAATATTCCGGGAAATCATTTCGTTTCTTTCGCTTCATTCTATTTCTTTTCTTTTCGGAACGGAATGCAGGGAATCAAGAAAAGAGATAAAAGGAACTTTTTATGTAGAGCAGAGAGAAAATGTTTTTTTCTTGAAATTAAAAATATAATTCCTTGTAGCTACTTCTAGCTTGTTCTTCTGAAAAGTTGAATTATGTTGCAGGAAATGTATGAGACCTACATCAAGTATTCGATGAACCCCTTCTACACGATTGGATCGGCCATCAAATCGCCTGCATTCGAGCAGAAGGCACTCATTTACGGAAGGAAATATCTCGTTTGAGGAATTCTAGCATTTTGTTGTGTATCATACGGGTTTAACTTATTGCACTGTGATGAGGTTAGCAGAATAAAATTAACTTTTCCTTAGATTAGATCATTTATTCAGACATTTTGATTGGGTTTGTCAGTCCATATGCCTCTATGCATATTATCTAATGTTTCTGCTCAATCTTCGTCAATTTCTATCCGCTAATGTATTGCCATTTCAGTTGCTTGGCTGAGTTTCTCTGCAACAGTCCGCAATAACTCGTCATGTGCAACTTCCTCCTGGGTGTGCTCGCCATCTTTGCCCCGCCGCTGGCTGTGCTCTGCAAGTCTGGCTGCAACGCCGACTTCTGGATCAATCTGGTAATCATTCCCGAATTTTATGTAAAGGAAAGATAAAAATCAGATGTGGATTAGGTAAAGTGGATATTGGAATAAAATTGAGAAATTAAAACAATCGACGCTGCCTATTTTATGTAGTAAATTTCACGTAGAACGGATTGCTGCTTTTTATGTTTATATAAAACGTTTGCCGCTATGTGAAAAATGGTGGAAAACGAATTTGAGAAGAACCATGCGGGCTTTACCCCAAACAATACGCTTTATCACTTCTGAAAATTACAAAATGTGTGTTGCAGATCCTGACGCTGTGCTTCTTCGTCCCTGGGATGGTGCACGCTTGGTATGTGATCTGTTGCAAAGAGTAAGTTAACTGTCATCTAGAAAGTGGAAAATTGCTCGTTTTTAGGGATCCGGGACCTATCCAGACGACTGTTCACGTGCACACTAGCGGCTATGCCCCTGCTCCGACCTACGCCTGAATGCAATCAGACAGGCAGCAAACACGGATGAGCTTATTAACCATCGACAATCAAGTTGCATTCACTTATTCACAACGGGCAACTCCATTTTCTCTTTGATCTGACCTATTCAATATTTTGGTAGCTTTATTCCTGAAATTCCCGTCAAACCTCCCACATTCAATTTGGTCAAAATTTTATTTGTATTTGTTGATATTCACTTCGAGTTTTGAATCTTATTTTATTCTCCCTTCTCTCCTTTCCACATTCCATGACATTCAACCCAATCTCGAGTATATATTCCTCATTCCTTATTTGGTA
This sequence comes from Diploscapter pachys, assembly GCA_002287525.1. Taxonomy (NCBI): domain Eukaryota; kingdom Metazoa; phylum Nematoda; class Chromadorea; order Rhabditida; family Rhabditidae; genus Diploscapter; species Diploscapter pachys. The sequence continues at coordinate 60,107 of LIAE01008711.1, read as the reverse complement.
TTAGCATTTCAAGCCCAATAGTTCTCGCCAACGACTTGTTTCGTTTAATGAATCGTATTTGTTAGTCGTTTCTGGCTGGAAAGTCATCTCTAGAACCATCCCTAGTCTTAAAGGATGGAGTCACTTTCCAGGCACAACTCGCACCTATAAATACGCCCCTTTCGTTGTTACTTGGTTCCTTCGCAGTTTTACCCACGCCTTACTGTTCTCTACCTTTGTATTTGGTATTACTGTATTGAACCAGTGCTAACCAATAAAGGATTCGTAATATTCCGTACAGTGCGAGTTACCAGTAGAGAACTACAACTAAGGCCTTCTTAACACCCCAACCAACACATCCAATTTCCCCGCCCGCACAAGAAATCTATTTTATCTTGAAGAAAAAGACCGTAGCATTTGATGTTGTGCTACAGTCGTTTTAATTTGACACTGCTTTTAAGACGCGCTCTTTGAATAACCAGAACAAAATATAAAGAGTGGCCGAACAATTGCAAAAGTGTCCCGGATCCGAACCAAACCTATATGGGTTGAGTCCGGATTCGAAATACTTTTGCAATTGTTCGGCTACTCTTTATATTTTGTTTTGGTTATTTAAAGAATGGGCTTTTAAAATTGACATTTTCATAACTTTCAAATGAATAATACATGCTAAATGTAACTTGTCACACATATAAGCTATAAACTTCAAAAATCTAATTACCAATTTTCACCTGGCAAATCATCTCATGCTAGATTTCCAAGATCAAACCTCTCGACACTATTTTTCTTTGAAATTTGTGTGCTTGACTATGTCAATAATTGTCGCAGCTAACAATTCGTCTGATATTTCGATTCTTACTTTGGTTCAAACTCCAATGTCAAACATAACCATAATCGACTATGACCCTTCCGCTTTTTTCTACTTGTTACTTAGTATTTCTTTACCCGAACTGCTGCTCAACCTGGTGTGCACCTACTGTATTCTGTACCAGTCGTCAGGCCTGAATTCGAGCTATCGACTCTGTCTGCTGCAATTGCAAATCAGCATGGCCGTGTATGATTTGACCTGCCTGGCTGGCGGACCGCTCATGTTCTTCGTAACTGCAGATCAAAAAACACTCGAATTACAAACCGCTCATTTCAGCCGTACCCCGCAGGAGTCGCAGTATCTCCCCTGGCAGTGCACTTCCAATTGTCATCATTAGCCCTGCTCTGCACGGGCGTTGGAGCCCTCACCAGTTAGTTCATATCACCATTTTTGGAAAAAGAAACGAAACATAAGCTTTGATCAGGTTGCAACTCTACAATTTTACTGCTGTTCCATTACCGTCATCGAGCCATTCTGCCAAGCGATTGTCGTCATTCCTGGTCAAAATTCAAGCATTATTTCTCAATTTTCTATTTCGAAATGCTTCCTGTTTCTGCAGTCCTCATGATCCTCTGTTTAGTTCCTGAAGATCAAGACAGAGCTAAATTGAAATTAGCCGCTGTAGGATTTAGAATTTAAAATTGAATTTCTAAATCTAAAATTATTACATTTAGGAGTGGGGAAGACCATACAGTTTGCTATTCAGGAGCAGTGCACTGGTCATTGATCATCACGGTTTTGGAATATTGCATATTTGTCTTTTTATATTTGGCACACTAACTACTCTTCGAGTATTATACATTACCATCGATTATTATCGCATTTTGTACTCAAAGTCGTCACGATTTTCACGAACAATGGCGAAATTTCATAACAAATTGCTGATCATTCTATATTTTCAGGTCATACGTTATGTCAAAATACTTGAACAACCTATTTCGATGATAACATGAAATTTTAATTTCAGACAATAGTTCCTTTCTTGGCTTCGCATTTGCTTGGTTTATTTGCGTTCTATCTAGGTTTCATGGAACAAGGCAACTTTATAATAAAGTTATTCAAAAGTTGCATAATTATTTAGCAGCGGGTAATTTGTTGATTATTGGATTCTCGTTGCAAGGATCGATTTCATCGATTGTCTTATTATCAACAACCAGTAATTATCGAGATTTTATAAAAGCAACATTTAGAAAAATGCTATTTGGTCGTTATAAAATAGGTGAGTTTCCTCAGAAATGAAATAATACCTGAGCAAGCAAAATCAAAACTTTCAGATAACATTGCGATTAAACAACCTGTGACAAACGCTGTTTGGAATACCGAATTAGAATTGAAAGAAGTGAGTCAACACGAACACGGGGTTGCCACAGCAGAATGACGAGGGATGTTGACAAAATAACGGGAAGCAAGGCAAAAGAACAAAATTTACTTCTGACTATCAATCGTCATTCGGCATTTGGCACTAGAATCTCTTCCTTTTGTGCAGTCCCAGTTTGTCTGTCTGACTTTAAACCAACTCCTTCCCTTCTTTCACAGAACAGCAACAGGATTTTGACCTCTCTTCTTTTTGTTTCACTTTATTGTTTCATCAGACCAAATAAATGTGTAAATGACAATCTCAACAAATGAATAACTGGAATTATAAGACATTTATGGCCCGTACATAATGGATAATCCTATCGAACCAAAAATATAATAATTTCGACAAATAAGTTATGAGCCAGTTTGGCTTGGCACAAATGAAGTAAAATTGATTTTCATTAGACTGTAGCCTGACAATGGACACGTCTCTTATGGCAGATAGAAAATGACATGATCAAATACAGTAGTAGGAGTAGTAAGTAATACTCTCTCTGATAGTCTTTAGCCAGAATGGAGTTGGAGCAAAGCGATAACGGACTTCAGATTCGTGTTCTACACATCCGAATCGACTATTCTAATGGAACAGATTTCTTTTCAATTGATTTTTTGCTCAATTTATATTATGAAATTATATATAAGAGTTAGTGGTTTATTACAAAACTATTGATCATGAAGATCTGTGCAGAACGGATTTGTACTTGATGGGGTGAGTATTTTGTGGGGATTTGTGGGTTTTTGCGACTCGCCACCCACCGCTTCCTCGAGCTTCTCGAGTCTTCCTACTTCTTCTCAGCCGATTTCTCATCCGTTCTGTTGTAGACGTTTTGAATGACGTGATCTGAAATTATCGAGTTAATTGAGTTGCCCTGTGTTTCGGGTTTTCTGATTGAAAGTCGATTCGATGTAATGAAAATATAGCACCGAGAGCAGTGAAGGACATTTCTTTGACGATAGGCAAGGGGACGTGGTTGCACAGAGCCAGATCCATCAGCTGATGGATCGACTCTTCCAATTGCGTCGCTTCTCGGAATACCTGCAACAAAATGAATTGTCTTTGCACAACTCGTAAGGTTGGGAAATTTAGGTGAAATGTTGTATAATTTACTGGCTCCTGTGAAACCTTATCTGCTCAGGAATTTTAGCGATTTTTGGTAAATGATTTTCGATTCAATAGCGAGATCTTGAATTTTTATTCTGATCCAGTTATGACTTCCTTTCCTTCTTTAAACTTACTCTTTTGACAATAAAGAAATAGACGTAGCTGGTGATGAGGAACATCGAAAAGGAGACGAAGAGGCTGATAATGGCTGATCCGGAGTAGATGAATGCGCTCTTACTCTGAAATGATCAAGATTAGAGAGCATGGAAGAAATCGTGGAATGCGCTTGGCAATCAGAGAAGATCATAAAACCCGCAAGCATCTCATGATTTTCATTTTGATCCTCTCTGACTCTGCCAATTTTACTGCACGCAATTAGACATGTCACGAGTTGCAGAAACAGCATTTCTGGCACAAAGATAGGCAATTACCTATCTTTGTGCTTGCAGTTCGTAATGGAAACAATTTCTGTGTGTGTGTGTGTGTGCTTGCACAGATCAAGATTCCGTAGTTCGACAACGACAACTCTGTGGACTTCGTGACAGACAGATCTGACTGAGACTTCATCATCTTGTCGAGTTTATGTTGGTGTGTTGATGGCTTTGCTCGGAGCGGTTTACCATATCTGCCGGTTTGTAGAACTGACGAAATGGAAATGACATCCTCTCGAAATGTTTACTGCTAACTTTTCTGCGTAACATTGTATTCTAGTCTCGTATCTCAATTCGAGCTTCTTTCGAAGTAGAAACACCTAACATAAAAGATATGCTGTGCAACGGATCTTGCTCAAAATTAGTGAAAAAGGCAATTCGGACTTGCATTTCATTAAAATAGAATATTGTAAAAGATAAGAGGTTCCCCCTTTCCTATGAATCCACTAGCTGGATAGACAGCTCTGCCGTCCTAGCCACGCCTCGTATATAAACCCCTGTTATCAGATAACGTGGAAGAGATGGGCTTGATCTCAATACCTGCCTGCTACGATCAGGTACGTGAAGCTTTCCACCCGTAGGGGGCCTATCCCTCTAGCTATCCTTTTATGTATCTAAGCACCCAAATAATAAAACCTTAGTGCCCATGTCTTATCTTATGCACACTAGCAAATAACCTGAAGGCTTACTATATGATTTGAACGATCTAGAAAAAGACTATGTTTATGATGATTTCAAAGGACTCGGTTTGACAACCTTATTTTTAATGATACATGCTCGAATTTTTCATGTTTTTTTTACAAGAAACTTCATTTGCTGCTCAGATTGAAAAAAGCAAATAAATTTATTCTGAAGATCATAGCGAATTGAGATCAATTTCCCCACTTCCTAGCCGTTTCTGATTCGGCACTGATCAGTTATTCTAAAATTATTATATTTCCTATTTTTCTTCTAGAATTCTTTACCTTCCAGCGCTTGGGAATACGCTACCAATGTAAACTTTTCCATTCTGCTTGATATCGTAACTCGTTATGGAAAGTGGACATCCATCAATTTCTATCTGCAATTCGAGAAGTGATTCAAGTTTATTTAGCTTATGTCATGAGCTTTTCTATTCAATTTCAATTATATGTTCAAGTTTTAAATTTCATATCGATAAAAGATGATTTATGATTTCTTCCAAGATCAGGATTAAATTTAGCCAATTTTTGTTTCAAGTGAATTTTTTCACGAAAAGACCAACTTGTTTTCGTGATCAAAATTATTATCAGTGTCAAAAATTCTTCTAAATTAACGCAAACTAAAAGCTTACATCGCAAGTGTCTCGTCCTCTGCGCGATAAGAAGCACAAAGTGTAAAGAGCCATGTCGAATTCCGGACTGGTTCCGATGAGAATGGAGCCAGATCTCTTCAGTTCGTTGCCCCAAGTGAAGTTGATGGCAGACATGACATTGAATCGCTTCACGATGAATCCCTTGTAGTCGAAATTCTCTGACGGATCCTTCTCCAGAGCATAGACTCTCAGCCAATTATGCATCCCAGAGATTTCGCCATTTTTTACCTAAAATTAAGACTAATTCATTTTCGTTCAAAAAAAAAATCTAACCTCTCCAATGAAGATGTGCTCGAATCCACTCGTATCGGCCTGGCCCCTAGCCCTAGAATAGTGGTCGAACCACAACTGTCCAACCCAATGCCGGAAACTAGTGTCACTCGTTGCAACCGGGTGTCCTTTGCTTTCGAAGAAGTCGAAGAGGGCCTTCCAGGGTTTGGATTGGAGAACAGCGGAGAGGAATGCACTGGTCTCCTGCTTCTCCTCGTTCGCACTCACATTGGGCTCCCTAATTCCTGTCTGGCGATTGAAATTGTTCATCATTGCCAGGTACTGCTCGTATGTAGGCTTGCGCAAAAGAGAGGCATCCACTTTGGAGAAGAATCTAAAATCTACTTTCCTCGTAAAATCCTTCTTGAGCGTTTTACTTTTTGGGCGCATTATCAGTTGCATCCCTCGTGAATGTATGCCCCTGATAGTCAACGACAATCTGTCCTTTCTTAGCCTTATTCTCGTCCAAATCGCGCATCTTATTCACAATATCCACTAGCTCTTGGTCTGACACCTTGAATGCTGAAAATTTATGATTTACTACCTTTAATATTTAAATCTTATATTTTCCCCTTTTAATAAGTTGAATCGAAATGCCCCTGTTCTGATACATTGATTTTACTTGATCTTCAGCGAAGATCTTGATATCTATGATGAAACCATTGAATGTTCGACGAAGATCACCTTTCTGTCTAATTAGTTTAGTAAACCTAATGCATATCTGTTGAAAAAACGAAATGTACTGACGAGTTAAAAATCCTTTGGCATAAATTTAGGTCAACTAATCCCCCTTCTTGTCATTCGAGGCGTTTGTTTGGCTTGTCCCTCACTTCTTCGCTCTCATTTTTGATAAGCAACCATGTCTTTTGGCCAGTTCATAGTTCGCCTTTTCACTTCTCTCTCATTCTTTCCCCTCTTCGTCGTCTGTCTGTTTTGCCATCAAATCAATTTCAAACCTGGAATGCTCTCGCTAGCCGCATGGCATACATCAGCTATCAAAAGACCGATAACAAAAATGCGACGAATCATCGATCTAAACGATAGGAATGACTCGAATAACACGGAAATGCGAAAGATATGAGACAAGTCAGAATGAGTGGGTGAAAATAGTAAAAAAAAAACGGTTTGAAAGAGCAGTGAAAACGAACAAAAATACGTGAAAAAGTGGGAAGCGAAGTGAAACGAAAAGAAGAAAAGAGGCTGCGATGAGACAGAGGCAAAGACGAGAAGAGGAAGGGAAGGAGAAGCAAATGGACAGGCCAGAATAGTGGCAGGAGAATGGAAACGAAACAGAAAAACATGGCAGACACAGGCAGGGCAGAGTTAGGACAGGACACCAGTGACAGGAAACAAACCAACACGTTTATTAATATCGAATGAGTTTAAGGAACTTAAGTACGGATGAAGGACTACGACTCACGGGGTAACAGGCTCGCAGGCATTAATTATTCATTTGAATGGGAATTGGAGTGGGAATGTGACTTGGAAGGAGTGGTTGGAAGGGAAGAGGAGCGAGATGGAGGACTGACCGCTGTTGTCTTGTCGCTCCATAAATCCTCCTCGCTGGTCAGAAACTGAGATGAAGAGCTCCGCTGAAAACAAACATTACTTTTCTGGAAGTGTACGAATAAAATATGAGATTTAAATCTATCATCTAGTAGTGATAAGTAAGAATATGCTTTCAAAAAACTCTCTATACCTGTTTTGAATTTGTGAAAAGAAGGTTTTAGGGCAATGAAGGTTATGCGATGAAAATATTGCAACATCAGTTTCAGCGATGGTTCATTTTATTCAATTGTCTCATTGTCAGAAATGCTATTGCTAAAGACGATAAATTGAGACAAATTATGTAATCGATACGCTAATTTAAAATAAACACTACATGTGCACTGCATAATTTTAGATCGACGCCAATTCAATTGCTAAATGCATGTTAATTTTCCCGTTTTTTAATTTTAATTTTGTCTCAATTGATCGGTCTTTGATAATAATTGATCCTGCTGCTCTTTTTATGGAAGCATGAACGAAGTTGAGTTGCAAGAGGACTAATTATCAATTTCGTCAAGTTAGGATCATGAAACTTGATGAATAAAACGAAAAATGTCTCCATGGTTTCCATGTTTCTAACTCGACATATATAATCATGAACAACTTAATATGAAATTGATTATAATTGATGATGATGATGCAATAATATAAGTAGTATGTTTACTGAGACAGGGATGCCGTGTCTGTAGTTGTTTCCCCCGTCGACTCGCTCTGTTGGCAGTACAATCAATTTGTATTTGTATTGAGGCACGGATCGATAATTCGCCTGAAATATTTGACGATTTGATGGTTGCTGAGTAATGTCTTTGTACTTGTGCATCAATAAAAGTTCGAAAATCATCTTCCTTCTTACCTTCCAGTAGATGACTAGTGTGAGCAGAGCCACAGTGAGAAGAGTCACGTAGCAAATGATGAAGACACTCGCAGCCTGGTCTGGAACTGTTTTTGGCACGAAAAGACGAACCAATTCTATTCCATTCTGAAGAAGAAAACTATTCTAAAGTTCATCTGCATTGCATCATTTATTTCTTACATTTCCTCATTGAGCTGATCAATTTGATTTCAAACACTACAATAAGAAACCATGATGATGCAAAAGAATGGGCTACAGTAAAAGCACAAAATGAAGCACAAATCACACAAAGTCAGCATGTCACATTGCGAGTCTATTGATCACTATACTCTATCACCTCTCCTTCTCTTCCATTTGCTTCTTTGCCTTTTGCATCATCGCTGCTAAGCATTTACCACTGAAAATGCTTGAGCGACGATTAGAAATGCCAACTGGAATGCGGCCATTTGGAAGAATCGATCGATTAGAAATGGAAATGAGATGGAAAATGAAATCATCCCTTGCTTGCTTGTTTTGTCATCAAATCAACAACTCATTCGATTCACATTCAAATTTATTAAAATTCAAATAAGTAATGGCTTAGCGAGATGACAAAATAAAGAATGCTGGAAAATAAACACATTGCAAATACATGAGAGAAGATGCACGATTCCACACAAAATGTCATAATTTATGAATGAATTGGATTAAATAAAAACGATGAGAATCAAGAACGGGACAAGTAATCCCGTATTGTTGTGAGAGAGAAAGGATGAGGAAAGTGAATGACAATCAGCTAAGGAAATCGAGGAAACAAGGCCTGATTTGTGGATGATAAACGATGAATTTCTAGATGAGATACTCAGAACAAGAGTCAGGAAAAAGAGAACCGAAATGATAATTGACAATGGACACCGGAGTAGATGATTAACTAGGATAAATCGTAGCTGTATATCTATGTATATATAGGTTTTCTTCTGATTTTATCGAGTAAAGCGAGTAGCTATTCGAATTGTAGAGCACAGACGCATTGCTTAGTGTCTGGGGAGATTGAATGTCTTCTTGCAGTTGCAGTTGTCGATCTTCTGCATCATCTGCCTGATCAGCTCCTTGTCCTGTTTCTCCGTCTTCTTCATAGCAGCGATCGTGCTCTCGAGCTCGATGATTCTCTGCTGCATTTCTTGATTATCCTTCTTCATCGCGTCTTGGAGCTCCTTGGCCTGAAAATATTTTCATTATACAAGTTCGTTGGTTTTCTAATTCAAACTACTAATTCACCTTCGTTCTGCTCTTCCTGACTGCATCGTTGTTTCGGATTCTCTTCAATTTATAGTGGGGATTGGCCTTTTCCGTATCAGGCTTCAAGCTGTATTTTCTGGCTTTGGTGGATGGAGTGAATGAACGGAGTTCCTCATTCGGGTCACGAGATGAGCGACGTCGAGAAGCGGCAGATGCAGCCGAAGTGGATGGCATATTGTCTGAAAAAAATTGAATAAGTATTTGGTAAATCACTGAATGTTTCTGGTCTCGTACCTTCCCACTCTTGCGGCTCATTCTTGATGTTATGAATGTGTCTGGCCGAACTGAGTGCGGAATTCTTCAGTTCTTGCGGATCTATGTGCGAGAGAGGGGTCGTACCGCTCCCCGCATCGTACGAGCTGATCGAGGAAATTACGGACTCGGCTAAAACTAATCCATATAAATGAATGCTTAGGATGTAAATATTTTACCTCTTGGCTGCAGCATGATTTCCTCGTTGTGAGCAAACGGCTCGTAGACATCGTGCGGTTCGTGGTCGTAGATGATATGCGCCTTCTGGAGTCTGGAAATAATTGTAATTATGTGTTATTCTCTGAGCAAAATTTGATTTGATGATGCAAGATGTCGCATCTTTTCTTCTAACCTTCGCTATATAATAAAGTAAAATTTATCAGCCTAGCTAATAAATCGAAACTAGGAAAATTAAAAACTTACTCATTGTCGTCGAGATCGACTTGATCAGCAGGCACATCGAGATCCTCGAAGGTCTGTAGGTACTGATCGATGTCCATGGAAGTTTCGAGAAAGTCTAGCATATCGTGGGGGCCGTAACGCTCTCTGTCTGCTTGTTGGAGTGAGCTGGCCAATGCCAACGAGTCCTTAAAATTCAATCGTAATTTAGCCTTCGAAAATAGCTAAGCATCACGCACAATCGCACAATGTTGGGCAATAGAAGAGGGGTCTACTTTCTGACATATAAAACCACTTAACCATATACGAAAATATACGACGATGGTGAAAAATTACCCAACATGATGCAATTTTGCGAGCCAACGCGAAAAGGGGAAAATGCTAACCTGTCGTTGGAATGGGTTGTTCTCGGGTTGGTGATGAACGTCCGATGGATGGAGACGTGCTCCGAAGAGGGACTGCTGTTTCTCTTCGTTGGGAATTAGCATAGTTGGGTGCGGGTAGTTGCGATAGCTCATGAGAATGTCTGAAGACTGATGCATGAATACAAGGACTGCGAGTATATATCGAAACAAGAAGTGAGCTGCGGAAACGCCCAAATCAAAATGGAAAAACAAGAACCGAATCAGACGATTTTTATAAATGATGACAAAGAAGAAAAATACGAAAATGCGCCTTCTATTTACTAGGAGCTGCCTAGGGCAACTGGATTGCGAAATACCCCTGCCTCGTCTCTGCCCTCTTTTATATGGGTGACTCATCAAGCCACGCCCCTCTCCGCTCTCCAACCAATCAGAGACGAGGGTGATGACGCACAGAGAAAGATCTAGTGAATTGTTATGTCGCACCACCGCAACGCATGCACTCACTCTAACCAATGACTAGAAACTACCCTTTTGGACTATTGACGAATTGTGACAAGTCTTTCGCAGAGAACATCGGTCACGTGACGCATCGCGCATTTTGAAGCTACACGCTTACGCTTAGTGTGAGGTCATCAGCGCCCCACTACCAAAATAGCACCAATTCTTTGACTTTTGAACTGGATCATGTTTGTGTTGACGAATTCTGGTGAATCAATCGATCTAAATCATTGTGAATGAGTGAAAGAAAATAGTGATGATTCAAACAACAGTGATACTGATGTTAGTGGAGATTATGTATGGGAAAAGTTTTGAATTCGTGCCAACTTTTTGCGTCACTATAAAATTGCATCATGAAAAGCTCAACTTCATTTGTAGTGGATTCATTCGGTTCTGCCCATTAATGATGACATGATGGCCTTTTCATGAGAAGCTTTTGCAGACTTCGGCGGTTTATCTGCACAATGCCATTCCGAAAATACCGTTCTTCAATGCTAGTTGCCATTTTTGACCACGCCTTTTCATGCGATATAAAATTTAACTTCTCCGCATTCTTCAATACAAAAGTGAGATCTTCTCTTGCAAGAAAATAAACCGACAAGATGAGAAAAGAAAGACGTAACGTCGTCTGGACTGTTTCTTCGCGGTATACATATCTTGGGAGTAAAGAAGGCATGGCTTGCCATCGTCAATGAACATGATTGTGTGATTCGGGCTACAAGAAAGAAAGTTAAAACTTGAATTGCGTTTCGGTGCCGAAAATAAGAGAATTTCGCGATTTTTGGCAAAGTCCGGTTTCGATCCTACGAAAAAGTGGCCTTTCAGTTCCGAGATTTTCAAAAATCAATTCAGGCCTGTCCATGATTTCATGGCCTCGATCAACTTTGTTGCTTAAAGAAATTATTAGTCTGAAAATAAAATAAATTATTAGTCTGAAAATAAAATAAATTATCTGAAAAATACAACAAACGTGAAGGAGTCGAAAGAAATAAGCAGCTCTGAGTTTACGTGTAATTGTGAATATTTCTTTCACTCTCGTTTTTTCCTTAAACTCAAAATTATTTATTTTTTTCCATTTTAGGCCCTCTTTCTGCTGCCAGCAGCAGTCTGTCTTCTTGTGCTTGTACTTGCTGGGATAGGGATCGGATAAAGAGCAAATCGAGCAACAATCATGGTATTTTTGGTATTTTGACCTCGGAAATACATTTAAATCGTTCAGTCGACAGCGAAGCTCGAAGCGAAACTGTTGTCTTGTCTGGAGAAGGGCGAATTCTACGAAGCACATCAGATTTATCGGACGATCAGCTACAGACTGACTGCGGCCGGCAAGTGGGAGCAGCTGCTTGAATTGCTCTATCAAGGAACCAACCAAATGCACGCAGGCATGAATCTCCAGTTCATTGAATTTTATTCACTGAAAATTACGAATTTTCAGGCACACAGACTGCAAGCTGCTTGGATTTGGCTGAGCTCTATGCAGACACGCTGAACGACAGTGGAGTGGCTCCTTCCAAGAAGATATTCGACAACATTCAGCAGGTAAATCGTTTTTTTGTAATTGCGGGAAGCATTAGTGACACGGAAAAGGATCATCGAGAGCTGATGCATGCAGAGGAAACGCTATGACTCTGTCTCTATCTCTCGTCATTGAATACACTTTCGTCCTAGGGTTGCCAGAATTTGCTTCTCCCTCTATCGTCGAATAACCTCTTTTTGTGCGTTAACAATAACTAATACATATCGCGGAAATGAGAGATAGGTTTGGAAATAGCTGTAATCGAAATTCATGAATCCATGATAAAATTGTTTTAGTCAAATATTATTCCTATCGGGTTGAATTTTCAGCTGCTGAAACTGCTTCCCTCGTCGCTGAATGCCCTGAACGAAGTGAGCAGTTCGAGTGAATGCAGCGCCTCTGCGGAGGGACAGACTGACTCGAAGGATCTCCGCAAGAAATTCATCTCCACTGTCATCAAATGGTTCTTGGAATTCATTCGATGTGAATAATCAGCGGTTATGAAAACATTTGCAGGTCTCAGAAAGTGGCGACGAAATCTCGCGAGAAGAAGAGGGGCATCGCCGAACTGCACTACATTCTGGCAAAGAAATTCGAGGCCGAAGGGGACTTCAATGCTGCTCGCGTGCACTATCTCCTGTCTGAGCAACCCGAGGTAAAATTAAACTTGTTGGATTTTTGTAAAATTCTTTTTAAAGTAATCGATGTTTCTTTCGAGGATAAAGATATTCAAAAGTTCATTTGCCATTCAAGGATGAGTGAATTTTTTGTAGGCGAATAATCTTTCAATTTATTCGAGATTTCTTTTCCGATTTCGTGAGATAACATTCGGAACTCAAAATTTCGTTCTCGTTTCGAAAATTGTTGAAATTTCGCTATCGCCCATTCCTGGTTGTGCTAGCGAAATATCGAAAATGTTAGATTTTGCAGTTTGATACAGAAGATGAGCATTTGTTTGATAGAGAAGAGAAATCTACAACCACATTTTCTCTCATTCTCTATTTTTGAGATCTTTGAATTTGATAAGGCCAAAACAGCTTGAAATTCTGTATGTTTGATTTGTACGAATATCGAAAATTGGCCAATAATTTGAAATGTTGAGGAGTTTGGTCAGTTCCTGATCGACTCGACTTCGACTGATCACAGCGACCCTGACGAGCTTTCCCCCGATGTGCTCGTGGCTCACGCAGTTCTGCAGGTCCGTCTTTATCCGCTGATCCCTCATATTTCCTTTTTCTTTCAGCTGCTGTGTCTGCACCGTGTCAAAACAGCCTCCTCTCTGCTACAGTATTTCGCCAGTCGCCATCCCTCCATTCGAGCTGCACAGCCGCCCTACGAAAATCCTCTCCTCAACTTTCTCCACCACCTCATCATTACCATTCCTAAGCGAAATGTAAGTTGTATGCATTTTCTAGATATAGAATGACATTTTTACCTTCGAAAGATTCATGAAAAGTCCATTCCAATCAACCAAAACCTACTTGGAAAGTTATCTCTTCTTTTTCTTGTCAGGTTTGCTTCATCTCCGCATTTTTTATCTTTCAAAAATCAGTATTTTTTCTTTCGATTTTGATATTTCACTCGTGAAAATTTATTTTATCTCAATCAGAGACGAGCAAAAATTTCCCTTTTTCTTCGGCAAAAAACCTTACGCATCCTTGGGCGATATTTATTTCGTTTTCGCTTCCGCAAACCCAAAGACCTATTTCAGCTCGTCCCGAGTTTCACTTGAACAGTGATGAGAACTTTAGATTTTCAGACAGCAGCTTACTTGACTCTAGTCGAGAAATACATTGGCTCCCTAGAAGCGCATCCTTCCTTCAAAGCCTACGTCGACAAAATCGGACAGATTTTCTTCGGTGTGCCTCCTCCTGCCGGCCAGGGAATGGGATTGCTCGGAAATCTGTTCAAAGGTAGAAAGGCGAAGAATGTTTTCGGTGAAATAGCTCGTATTTGCAGGTCTGTTATCGGAAGAGAAGAAAGAAGAGGAGGTGTTTTCCGACTCTGACATGGATGAACCAGTCAGGAACGTTGAGGTTGGATTTGACTTTCTTTGAATTAAACATGTAATTTAATAATTACTGTGCTACAAGAAGTGTGATTCTTCTTATACAAAAGAAAAACAATGGACTGTTTTGAAGTTCAAATACACAAAAAAACATCATTGCTTTCTTTCAGTGAAAATCTGGAGGATAGTGTTTTATCATTTTAATTTTTAAACAACAAAATATTCAATTTACAATCGGCATTGGAACTTCTTTCATTTGTTTTCAGATGGACGAGGAAGGCTACGCGACTGCAGAAGACGAGATGAATCCTGCAGTGCCGAGGCAGAGACAGGCACAGAGGGCGGGGCGACAGGTTAACGCGCCAGTCAGGCCTCAGATGCAGCAGCACGACGACGACTTGGACTGAATGAGTGAATAATTGAGTGACTAAACAATCATGCTCTTATAAATGCTGATTCTTCAAGGGAAAGGGTACGTTGTGATTTAATTTGACATTCATCAAGATTTTGTTTTCTTTTTCGTCATTCCTTGTGGAAAACCGCTTTAATTTCTGAAATTTGTGTAACGGTACCTTTTAAATCTCACCGATGGCCATCACACACTATTCAGGAATTGAAATTTTCTCGTCGTTCTATTTCATTTTAACGTGATAGATTATAGGCAATAAGTAACTCATCTAAAGTTTTATCCATTATCATGCACTTGTTATGATTATCCATATGCTTGCAGACGAGTGTTCAACTATTAGCCAAAGGATCTTTGCGAATTTTATTATCGTTATCGTTCAATAAAGGGAGTTTTATATTGTTATACGTTGATTAGATGGGTATTCATACCCCATTTATGTATTACTATGAATTGTATTCTTTCACAGCATTTTTAATTTTCATTCACTTACTAATTTCACTCACTATGAGTTCTATAAGAAAATGACTCGATTTTCAGCTCAAATAATGCGTCTGGGCGAGGTCTTTCCCGACTTCGCAGCGACAACCGACAAGGGCGGATTCGACAGTTTCCACAAGTGGATTGGGGATGAACAGTGAGTCGATTTTAAAGAATTGTTTTCCACAAAAGAATAAGGATCCACAAAATCACTTTTAGTTTGTAGAATGCAGTAACGTAGCTTCACAATATCCATGAAATGAATAACGATCTTGTCACTATCAGAATTTGATTTGCAAACTTTTGTTTTTCTTTTTTACTGTCTTGACGATAGTGATATTTACAAAAAAAAAAAATAGATCTCAAATACGCGAGACATAGTCTAATCGGGAGGCGAGCGTTATCCGACAAAATATTTTTTGGATAACGCTACGCACTCATCTAATAACCGTCATGAATAATTTGTTATAGTTATTCTTCAGTTGGGCGATTATGTTCTCGCACCCAGCGGACTTCACCCCTGTCTGCACGACGGAACTCTCTCGAGCTGCACAGCTGGCTGATGAGTGAGTCATGCTCATTTTACAGAGCAATTCATGGACATTCAGATTCGCCTCTCGCCACGTGAAGATGATCGCTCTGAGCTGCGACTCTGCTGAAGCACACAGAGGGTGGATTCCCGACATCAGGAGCTATGCCCGAATCGAGGCTCACAAGAGTAAGCAATTGATAAATCAGGAACTTGATGTCAAGCGTTCAATTATTGAAATCACGTCAGTTATCCTTTCACATGATTCATGCTAAAGAGAATGTTCTGTCAAAGACACGATGAAGTACAGCTTTTATTTTCATCGATTTTTCTCGATAACACTATCATGAATATTCCATTTGCAAAGATTCATCAAATGTTGTCATGTATTTATGATTAAATTTTAGAGTTCCCATTCGAAATCATCGCGGACAGCGACAGGAAACTGGCGAAACAGCTGGACATGATCGACCCTGATGAGGTTGTTCATATTCCTTCATTCCCTTCATTCATTGGTTATGTTCTGTCATTCCAGCTGGACTCCGCAGGCCTGCCCCTCACAGCTCGAGCCGTCTTTTTCATCGACCCGGCCAAGAAACTCCGTGCTCAGATCCTCTACCCGGCCACAACGGGGCGCGACTTCCACGAGATTCTCCGTGTCATCGACTCCCTTCAGATCACTGCCAAAATGCCCGTATGCCACTTTTTGTTCTTTTAAAGATACATTAATATTGTGAAAGGCCAATGAATTGTGATTAAACGAGTTCTGCGCAATTTGAAAATGCAAAGTGTCTATAGCATAATACTAAAATTTTCGTAAGAGTCATTCTTTAGACATTGAAGTCTCGTTAATTACGGCCGTTGACAACGGACTAATATCAGTGCGTTGAAATTTCTTGCTTGTTATTTTATCTCACTTAGCTGGCATTGTAAGATATTGCATATTGACAGAAAAAGCAACGTCTTTATTACCAACGCTTGTAAATATTCGATAATTTTAAAATAGCTCATCTTATAAGACGGTATTCTGTTCATACAACTCTTTAAAACGTTCACCTTTCTGAACCATGTATTCAGACTAATGAAATTTTGTCTTTCAATTATTGAATTATCGCATTTCAGGTAGCAACTCCAGAGGGTTGGCGTGTGGGCGACGAGTGCATGGTGCAGCCGTGGCTGCCTGCAGACGATGCCGAGCAGAGATTCGGGAAGAACTCCATCCGCACTGTCGATCTGCCCAGCGGAAGGCCCTATCTCCGATTCACGAAGTCTCCCTCTACTCAGCAGTGAGCCAGCATTCTTCATTTTCTCCATTCAACGTGTATTTTTCATTTGTTGATGATTCATAATTATATTAAAATGAGATTATTCAGCATCATTCCGTCATTCTTGAATCATTCAAACACATTCACATAAATGATAACTTTATTTACAACTAGAACAACAACATGAGACAGGAATGCAGTGAATGAGGAAATAGGCGATTGGGGAGAGAGGGAAGGACTCTTCAGGCAAAACGAGATGATCGGATGTTGTTCATCTGATGTTAGAACGGATGCTTGCCGATGTTTATTAGAACTGAAAATATCGAGCATAATGTAATGAGGAGCAAGCATATTTGAGCCCAAGCTCATTTGGATATAACAGTCGTCTGGTTTAGAGTGAGTAAATTAGAATAAAATATTATCGTGTAATTCAATTTTGCAATTTTGATAATTGCATATCTCAACATGATTGGATTAATCTATTCATATGAGCCTGTCATATCCAAATTAAGCATGCGTTTCGAAACCTTTCCTATTTATTACTAACTACAGTGACGTATAGAAGTTCGGTACAATGTATGATATTCAAAATAATAATAATAAATTCTTGAGTTTTCTATGAATCAATTTGAACGAAAATTTGAGGACTATTCCTACTCGATGCTATCATCACAAGTCTACAAAATCGCATGTGTACATGGGAATTGTCTCAACCAAGATTTAGATATGAAGAATTTCAAAAATCATGCACTGCTCCAAGCTTCTGTTCGCCACTGTATATTCTCGACTATTTCGAAAACTCACCCAAGAAATTGGTTGGTGTTCCCTGTTTTCTTGATGTGGCCTTGACTCGCAATTCATAATTCGCTGTTCCAGTCAATACTTTGTTCTGAAAATCCAACATTTCGAATAATACATGAAGTTATTGAATTACAGTATGCAATTTAGCAGAACCAGGTCGACCCATTTGAAGGGAGAATTCCTCGACTTTTGTTTTATCTGAAATTCGAAAAGAATCGAAATGTCTTTCAAAATGAGACTCACTTTTGCTCAACCCTTCCTCATCATACCACATTGTGAAGTAACTGTCTTCAATAACTCGGCCATGCTTGTCGAAGGCGCGAAGATCAGCTACTTGGGTACCTACAAATAACAGTTAATATATTGTGGCATCATAATTGAGGAGATTTAGAAATAATGACATGACTTGTTAACAAATTGAATAGATTTTGTGGTCGAAATGGTAATGACTTCGATTGGATAGAGAAACGATTTTCTCATCGTTCCGTTCCATTTCCCCATAAAGTTATGTCTTTCCGAATGTTTCCATAATTCAATACCATTTACCTTTCGGCAAATGACTAGGCAAAGCGAGCATTTGAATGGAAATTGGATGCAGATCGCAATTATCGCAGTCAGGAGCGCAATAGCGATTGTCAACCGAGGTGTAGTTCTCAGGACAGGGGTCTTCGATGCAGGAATAGCTGCCATATTGATTGAAGCAGGTCTGAGACGCTTCACACTCCGCTTCGTAGTTACACTCGTCGATATCTGAAAGTACAATTTGAAAATCATAAAGGGGATTGTCGCCTCTTGAATAATGAATCTATTGAAATTACATTTCTGAATCTGAAGTTCAGATTTGTAATGAAGTCAATATAAGATGAGGGATGGCAGAGGAAAGATTTCTTTCCCATACTATTTCGCATGGCTTGAATTTCCACGCTGTTGACCTTATTGTTTACATCGAAAAGTTCAAATATTCAAAAATATGTAACTTCTATCATCAAATTACAAACCAATGCATTCGAGATCTTCATTGAGATAATACCCGTCGGGACAGGCACACTCGTACGACCCAATTGTGTTATTGCATCGATATTCGCACACATGTGCATCCTTGTCTGCACATTCGTTGATATCTCAATTCTTATATCTTATAACGAATTCTTTTTTCCCTCCAAACCCTGACACAATCCAGTCGCATTGTCCTTGCTGTACCCTTCAGGGCAATCGTTGAATGTGACTGCTATATCCTTCTCTTTGTTATCTAAGTTCGATAAATTTCATCATCATTATAACAATTCAAAAGGATATTATCGGAGCAAAATGATCACTTCATGCTAGATTGATGTGTTCATAGATCAATTTATTTTTAGCGAAATATCACGTCTAATGAAAAAGTTTCATATTATTCGATTTCCCATCTTTGTACGTCATTTTATTCTGTAAGTGTTATACAAGAATTTACCCGTGAAGACGCATTCCCCGTCGATATTTTCATATCCCGGCGCACACATAGATATTTCAACGACTGTGTCCTGAGTCTCTGTCACATTATAATTCACCTGCAGCAGAAAAAATTGTTATTTGTTGATCTTGTATCTCAAACCTCATTAGACACATCATCAGCCAATGACCCATTCCGGATGTTTCCGTGTTCATCAATAACGACATCTTCATCGACCACATTCACATATGCGACTGACTGTAAATTTAATCTTTATTGAATCATAATTTCATATCATACCGTTCCCAAACCATTGCTATTCTGAGCATTGCAACTAAATTACTCTAAAATCAAAAAGAAAAGTGAATCAAATAACAGACGTGAAGTTGAATATGCCAGTTTCATTCAGTTCAGCCTTGAGAATGGAGAATTCCCTCTGCTCTCCTTTACTAGTTAAGGGCTGATCATCCTTATCCCAGAACAGAATTGGACTTGGCGGACCCACAGCGCTAAATAGTCGTTATTATTAAAAATTTTGTTTAAAATCAATCAACTAAAAATGATTTATATCAGATACCGTAGTCATTGACCATTTATAATAACCCGAATTTCAAAGATAACCGTTTTTAGGCTAGGTTTAGTGGAAATTACATTGTACCTGCACTTCAATTCCACTGTAGTTCCCACATGAACTGTTCGATTCTTCGGTCGAATCAAGAAACGGGGTGCTTCCTCCAAGAGGATCTGAATTAGGAGAATTTCATATCATATCTTCGGACTAATTTATGATCAGACAGTTCTGGGCGATCTCGGTCCAGGCAGACATCGGTATGTGATTCCATTGGTGTTGTTGTGCATCGACACATCCTAAGGTTTATCAAATTATCTATGAAAATATTGAATATATATATATATGGAGACTTCGGTTTCCTTCCAAGGCAGCAATTGAGGCGTGTCTTCAGGAGAATCGCCCCTGTCCACCATATACTCAGTTCTGATAGGTCGGCCTTCATCGTCACATTCAACCCAAATTGGAGGCATTCGGTC
>LIAE01008711.1:24642-40014 GCA_002287525.1 Diploscapter pachys | reverse complement strand
GAAGGGATAGGGAAATGAGATTGTCTATTTTTGTATCTCTAAATTCTAGATTTTTCCATGCAGGGAAAGGAGAATGACGCCAAGTGGCTAACTAAAATAGCAATTGCATCGTCACCTTTTCTACATGGATAATTCGCTTGAAGCTCACTTTATAACCTGTCTCTTTGATAATAACCAACCATTAATTTAAAAACAAACAATACAAAAAGCAAGGAGATATTCCTAGAAGTGAGATGCTATTCTAACGATACACTAACTGTTGACGATGAGACGTCTCTGAGCCAGGACCTGTCCTGCGTCTGATTTGGCTATGCAATGGTAGAAGCCTTCGTCCTCTGAAAATCACACTTTAGAAGGATATTCTCACGATTCCTTTATGGCTGATTCACAAATGATATGAATAAGACACGATGATAAAAGAAAGTAACTAAATTGGATAGATGGAGATTTTCGCTCTTGTTCAAATTGCTGTCTCAATGATGTATTACCTGGCAGAACATTCCTGATGGCCAGAGATGTGCCCAGCAATTGGTATTTCTCATTGGGCGTGATCTGCGTGTTGGGCACCTTCACCCAGCTGATCATCGGCTCTGGATTCCCTGTTGCATTGCAGCTCAGGAACACCATCTGCCTTGCATCAGTCGAGATGTTCATTTTCTCAGGAATAATTTCGGGAGAAACTAAAAATAACCACATCGAATGAATATCCTATTTGAGCCTGAATACTCATGACGTTGAGGTTGACATCAGTGCTGGCCTTTCCAGCCCAGTTTTCAGCTTCACAGGTATAGATACCTTCGTCCTCAGGCAATATCGAGGCGAATATCGCTGATTTTCTTCTCTTATCGCTATTCTCATCGATTGCAGCTGAAGCATTATTTTATTACAAAAGAGTCTTTCAATTTTATAATGATGGCCTTTTTCTTGCCAATTTGATCTAATTTGCTCACTCTTTGTCAAGATTGTTCCGTTCTTCTTCCAATTTATAATAGGCGTTGGGCTTCCAGTTGCTTCGCACCTGCATGATTCTGTCAATCTTTTGAAAAAAGATGAACTCACCATAATGTGACGGTATCTCCCTTCTTGACGACCTCGGTCTTGGGTCGTTCGATGATTTGTGGAGGCACTCCGACATTGAGTGCAGTTGTGAGCGAGGCAGTGCCAGCCTCGTTCTGCATCGTGCACAGATAGCGGCCCTCGTCACTCAATCGAGCAGAGGCAATCTCCAATTTCTTCTTGTCCTCGCTTATAGTCAGCATCGCCGTTGGCAGCAGTGGGATTCCATTCTGAAATTTATAATGATTATTACTTGATCGAAGCTTTCGATGCCTTAGTCCATTTGATCTCAGCATTTTCAGCCTCCACTCCACAAGTCATCTCGACAGGCTGTCCTTCGGACGCATTCACAGATCTCTCCCCATCTTTCGTGGCATGTGGAGCACCTAAAATAAATTTGTTAGCGACTATAGATGGCTACTATTTTATTCTTTAGCAACATAGAAAAGAATGAAACAATTCAATTATATTTGAAGAGTTATCAACGAAAATAATTCTTCTCAGAAACTTTATATCAAGCTCTAGATTAAACTCTTAGCTTAATTTCACAATATAAATTATTAGACAGTCTTCTAAAATATGTACTACTCAGTGATATAATATTCATGATGTAGCAGTTGAATGACTTTGAACAGTTATAGGAAACAAACTAACTGATAGCCTGAATGTTGAACTCGAGAGTATCGACTCCAGCGTTGTTCTTGGCTGTACACTCGAATGCCTTTAGTCTTCCACTTGCAGCTGCAATTGTCAGACTGCCATCCAGGCCTGTAAAAATCGTTCTACTTCATTTTTCATCCATTAGCTAACCAATAGTGTATTCACTGTTATTTCCGCTGATTTCGACTCCATCGACCGTCCAAGTAATGACTGGTTCGGGATCTGAATTGAAATTATGAGAAGACGTCATTATCTAGTCCGTAATCGTGGAGGTATAAAGTTGTGCACGATTATTTTTCAGTGTACTAGAATCGAGGATAAACAGAACGTGAAAACGAGAGATTGTCCTAAAATTCTACTTTATCCTCCCATTTCAACCTTCCAGATTTTGGACTCGACAATAGGTGAATGGAATGAATATCCTTACATCCTCTAGCCCCGCAATTGAGTGTGTATGAAGATCCAGATGGAATCGACTGATTCACTGCCGATGCATTCGTGATTTTCGGAGAGACTAAAATATTGTCTAGGTAGATTGTATTGAAACGAAATACCTAAAATCTCCAAAGTATAGGCCTGCTGCGCTCTTCCTCCTTCATTCACGGCTTCACATACATAGATTCCTGAGTCGGATGAACGAGCTTCGAGAACGCTCAGCATCTAGAAGTGTTTAACTTGGTCGTAATGGTAGAAAAATCTATTCAATACATTTCCATCGACGATATATCTGACTCCCTGCACTCCAGTGTCGATTCTGACTCCATTCCTGAGCCAGGAGATTTGTGCCGGGGGATAGGCAGTCACTTGGCAGTCGATCTTGGCTAGTTCACCCTCGATAACTTGTCGATTGCCTCCATTCATAATGACTGGAGCTTCTAAAACTCGGTTCAGTTATTAATCATGTCCATATATTTTGCGCATGATAAAGTCAGTCAGTTATTTCATAGAACGATAAAATTGCATTTAGCAATGTCATGATTCGAGTACTACAGTATTATCAGATACTTCATGAAAATTATTATTATTATTATTTTATTTTTTTTTTAATTATGCTTTGATCTAGTAGAAATTGTTAGTGATTATGCCATTGTTTCATGAAGACTATTTAACGAATAAGTTATGCTAGCTTGAAAGTTTTAAATGATGACTTTATAAGTTATGCCATTTTTATTCGGCATTAAATCATCTTTATCAATGCGATAGTCGAATCAACTTACGAATGATATCGATATTGTATTCAAGGGAATCGGCTCCTGCAGAATTCTCTGCTTGACAAGAGTATACACCTTTGTTATCCATCGTGATGTTCGAGATCTAAATGCATTCTCGTTTTCATGTAAAGGATCAAGTAATCTACAGTAAGTTGCATTTTATCAGGCGAAATGATGACGTTTGGATCTGCACCAGTCAGCTCCGTTCCATTGAGTATCCACTTGATTTTTGGCGGAGGTTTTCCAGTGACATCGCATCGAATTGTGACTGACTGCCCGAACAGACCTCTCGGCTCCATTTCGACATTACGCTTGATTTCGGGAGGCACGAGCACATCCACCAGGATGCTCGCTGTCGCTGAGCCTGCATCGTTCGATGCCTAAATTCATTTTCGTAATTATTTTCCCCAAATTATGAATCTACCTGACAGACATACTCTCCAATGTCAGTCTTCTTCAAATGTGGAATGTCCAATCGAGCCCCCTGTAATGGTAAATGGTAACTCCTTTTCATCATACTCACATGAAGTGCAACATACCTTCTGAGAGATTCGTATTCCTTCAGGACTGTGAATGACAGGCTGGCCTTCCTTGATCCAAGTCAGAGTGGCAGGCGGATTTCCAGAAGCTGTGCAGTAGAGTGTAACTGTCTCATCCAACTTCTTCACAGCTCCGTCGGATGTAACTTTCACGACAGGAGGAGCTAAAACAGATGAATGATATTCTCTTAGTTTGTTTTTGCTACGAATTGGTAGAGCTAATATAGTTTTGACTAAGAATTAAATTAATAATAAAACATTCGGAAAATTAGTTATAAATCGTTACTAAAATATGAAAGAAGTGATTTCACGTGATAACTTTCAATGTTTCGAACAAGTGTTCCTTCTAGAAATCTGATCATATGAGATTTATCAACTGAAAGACTGATCTTCATCGTTTTCCTCACTACCACTTCGTATCTATTCATTCAAAAATCAGGTCTAATCACAGCAAACGTCATGTTAATTTTTTAAATTGTAGAATATAAAGGCTCGATACTAAATCAACGAAAATAATTGGCAATAATTAAATTATTCGTTAGTTTCAAAATAATAAAATAATTTTGAGCCTTCACATAAGCTTCATGCATTTCTGTTATCAAGCGAATAAATAATTTGATAGAATTATGCGAAATAAGTATTTATTATCCTGAGTTAGTGAAAGCGGAAGGCACAGAAACACCCGAATGGACGCAAATGCAGAGTGATATAATTCTGAGAAGGAGCTAAATTAAGAGCAACTATCAATCTGCATTTGCAAGTTATTGTATCTAAGAAAAGCTACTTATTAATCTATTAACCAATCAATATATCACCGAATTATTATAATTATCTTCTAGAAACGAGATAATTTCAAAACCCTATTTGATGAGGTTTGTTTGGTGTTAATTGAAAACGATTAAATAAGCTTCGATTCAGATTAGAAAGGATTAAAATCATTCGATTCAGAAGACGTACTCCATAAATTCAGATTGATGTGCAGCGACTGCGAGCCCGCATCGTTCTCGGCCACACATTGCCATTCACTGAAATATCGCAACATCGTAACTTAGGGGATTCGAATATTTATATCATAATTGAGATTTTGGATTAATCAAACAATTCAACTAACCCCGCATGTTCTGCTTTAGTTTCGTCAATAATCAATGTTCGACCTCCATCTGTTACTCGAATTCCATTTTCTAAAGTGACTCATTTATCTCATTTCCATCGAATTATTATATTCACCACTGATTTCTTCTCCATTCTTCAGCCATTTTATAGTAGGAGGAGGGTCCTAAATTGTTCTAACTTTCATTCTATATATTTCATAGTTCAATATCATCAGAGTAAGGATGATATATTAGCATTAGAAAAATCTGAATTCAAATTAGCCAAAGGCACATATATTGAAATGTTGCCCCTCGCCCTGATTATGATCAAAATATACCCCAGCAGCAGGACATGTGAGTTCGATGGGCTTCCCAATGACAACGTGGAGATCCTTGTTGGCCTTCGTTTCATCGATTGAGGGTGGAGCTAAATATTTATCAGCAATTTTCCAAATCCTTGGATTAACACAAATATCCAAATCCACGACTTCATGCGATGAGCATCACTGCAAATTTATTACAACCGTACAACCTAAATGGGGGAGAATAGAGGGAAACAAGTTAACAACGAACAACAAATCCAAATCACACATAGTCACAGGCACCATTTCAAGAGATCCTAGAAATAATATCAGAGGCGCATGAAATTTCTATTCTGACGAAATATTGATCTTCATGCACTCCTGATTCATACAATGCATAAACTATATCAAGCAACTCGATCACTATCATTCATATTCATATTTATCAATCCCTCCTCTCTCCTCGTTTTCTTCTCCTTCCTAATAATTAACTCTTCGCTATCATTGAATATCAAATGCAAGTGGCACGCCTTTCTATGGCGTTGCCTTCGCAATGCAGCTCTCACATTCTTCACTCTAATTCCTCGCATTTTTGACAATCTCGATCTGCGGGAAGAATTGAAATGTGGCATATCATGCGAGTATTCCAAATAAGGGTGTCTGCGAGGTACTCGCATTTCGAACCGCGCCGCAGGTGGTTGTCTAGTCGTGCTCATTCTCGTCAACTGTTCCTGTCTCTCCCTCCTTCTCCTATCCTCCAGTTCATAGTGCCATTTGTACTCCTCGTACAATCGCCTCCTTGCATAGCTAATGTCTCTCCTCTCATGCACTTTCCGCAAATAGTCATGTTCGAGAGCACGGCATTCGGCAGTCACTAAATTCGTACAGAGAACATCGAGTCGGAATTCGGCAGAGCTCTCGCCGGCTCGGTTGATTGCCACGCAGGAAATGATGCCCGAGTCCTTCCGCGAAACCGCATTCAATGTCAGGGTTCTGCCATCGCGTGAGATCTAAAATAACGATTGACGAACTGACTAAAATTGCAATAATTTTTGCTAAATGTGAAATGAAGATATTGAACAATTTTTGCAATAGATCGATCGAAAAGTTATGGTCAGAAGTCATATTCATTTATCATATCTTAGTCATTCATTTATTAATGACGAATTTGGCTACATTTTTGCAGATACTTTAATACTGAGAAACTTGAATCCAACTCAGTTTCCAATTCGTAAAGATTAGGAACATTACAATTGCACAGAATGTTCTGATCTGCCTAATATAATCAAAAGTTATTTCTTACCTTGATATTGGCGTTGGTGACATTTGGATCGATAGGTCGACCATCCTTCACCCAATTGACATCTTCAAAATTGCCATAATGTCGCAATTCTATATCATTTCTACTATACCTTGAACAGCATCTTCGACTTCAACAGTAGCCCTAATCGGACAAGTCAAAATGAGTGACTGTCCCTCTCTGCGAGTCTGATTTTGTGTTTCATTTACATCCATCACAGGAGGCACTAAACATGATGAATGTTATCTGTCTTCTGATCGATCACTTACCAAGCACTTCCAGGTGGAAATCTTCCCTCACACTGCCTCCCTTGTTCGTGGCAACACACGAATAAACAGCCTCGTCGCCACGTCGCACTGGCTCCAATCCGAGTGTTTGATTCGCCTGGAATTATTACTTCACTAATTTTAGAAGAAAATCAAACGTTTTCAATAGTTACACATCAGTTCTCTCTGAGAAATTAACCTAATTGAAATAATTTATGAAAAGTAGTTTTACTATTATAAGCTTCAATTTTTTTTTTAAATTTTACCTGAGCAAGGATAAATCTTCCATTCTTCGTGTAATTGATAGGCTTATCGTCTTGGAACCAGGCAATAGTTGGCGGTGGGATTCCTACATTTCTTCAATGCAAATGATCTTTTCTCGAGTTATTCTACCTTCAACTGGACACTCCAAATAGATGGGTCTATCGACGATAGCCAAAGGATTTCCGATGATATTTGACTTGTCGATTTTAGGCGGGACGAGGATTTTGAGCGACATGTCGATTTCGCTGCTGCCTGCCTCGTTCGAGGCCTTGCACTGGTACGAGCCTCCGTCCGACAGAGTCGCTGATTGAATTGTTAATTTCTGCAAATAGCAAAAGTCGAATTATCGTGAAACTTGGAGAGGGATTACGGTAGCATCAGATGATAGAAGGATATTCTCGCTGAGATAAAGTGGCTCGCCGCCTCTGAAATACTAATTTCAATCGTGAAGATCATCAAATTTCCATGAAACGATATCGTTTTCGCATTTTTTTTTTCCTAGCATTCTTCCCTATGTGGAGGGGTCTGCTATGAAACGATATCGTTTTCGCATAAAACAACGAAATGAAAAACTCAGCATAATCAAAATATCCTATTCTTCACTTCAATAAAGTAGTGTACTCGACTTATCCTTTCTGCGAAAAATAAAGGACTTTCAGAATTTCATTCTTATTATTTTCGTTCAATCAATTTGGAAGAATCGAAGAACCGAAGCACAACCGACCTGAACCAATCAATGACGGGCTTCGTGTCAGTTGTCACATTGCATTCCATGGTGACCTTCTGATTCTCAACCACTTCATAGACATACGTTCCGTTGTCATGGAATTTAGGCCTCGCTATAATATTCCATTTGAGAATTAAATTTTTTTAAATCGATTTTTCACCGATGAGTCTCGGCTCATATTGTGTTTGTAATTCGCCAGCCTCATTTGTGGCCTAAAATTACATAGTTATATTTGGAAATGTTGTTACAGATGAAGATGCCATTTGCCTGGAAATATTGCCACATTCAAAAAGACAATTTATCTGGAGATGTCCACATTCATTTTACTTTATAAAAATATGACGACATTTCCAGATTGCCAAATGGCATCGTTTATCAATTTCAAAGTACAAGAAATAAGAATTTCTTACCTTGCAAGTGTACCGAGCGTCATCAGCAGCCTATAATGAATTTTAAAGTGACAGAAAAATAATTTCGTAAAGAAAACATACGATAGCCTTTGTGATATGAAGATGCTTTCCTTCCAGCAATGTGATTCTTCCACCAATTTGCAATGGTTTTCCGTCATGCAACCATTCAATCTGGAATTTTATCAATCTACTTGAAAAATCAATGCTAAAACTTCAAACCTTAGGTTGTGGATTTCCAAGCACAGGACAGAAGAAAGTGACCTCCCTGCCGACGATGACCTTCGGATTCTGGTCGACGGGCTCGTCGATGTGCGGTGGAGTCAGAACTGAGACTGTGAAAGATGCTTCCGATTCACCAGCTGAATATTTGTTTATCGAATATTAGTTAGACGAATGAGAATTCGTCATACCTGAATTCTTAGCCACGCAGGAATATGCTCCTCCATCCGACCGTTGCGACTTCAGAATCATTAGCGTCTCTCCCCGAGGCGATAGGATGATATTCGACATCGAGTTGAGATTTCGACCTCCTTTCAACCATCTAAAAATAATCGAATTTTGACACGATAATAAAGATAATAAAAAGGCTATAGAGTCAATGTGATGCGATAGACACGAAAAGAAACAAAAATCTCCTTCTCGTGTATGTCGCATTCTCTTCTCCGATTCTTAATGAAACTATTTGCCTGATTTCTGGAGTGGGGTGACCTTCTGCTTTGCATTCGATTCGCGCTCGCTCGCCTTCAATCACCTGAAATTCGGCATTTCAATTGAATAACTACAACTGCCCTACCTTGATTTCAGTGACGAGTTCCTTGAATCTGGGTCTGCTGTGGACTTCGAGGGCGAAGTCAGCATTGGCAATTCCTGCCTCGTTCTCTGCCGTGCAGGTCACTTTGCCTCCGTCCGTGCTCTTCAGATCTGTCAGAGTCAGAGTTCCTTCTGTCTTGTCTAAATAACTTTTATTATTTAGCTATCGATTTCTGTATTTATCGTCGAATCGTTAGAAGAAAGGATCATAAAGAAAATAGAAAATCGGTGAGAGAATTTTATTATTTAGAAGCAGGATTTTCTCAAACCTTCCAAGAGAACTCCATCCTTCCTCCAAGTGTAAGTGGCTGCAGGCCGTGCATCTGGAGTGCTGCAGTCAATCGTTATGCTGCCATTCTCCTTTGCCTGGATAATCCGCTCTCCGTCAGGAATTACAGGAGCAACTCAAATAGGATAAAAACCACAATTTGTAAAGGTTGAAGGAATACCCAGAACATGGAGTTGTGTGCTAGCACGAGCGACTCCTCCACGATTGGATGCAATGCAAGTGTATCTGAAATGTCGGATTCTTTGTTACTTTTAAAGTATATTTGGTCTTCAATAAATTCCTCGGAGATTCAAATCATTATCCGTTTTCATTTTATTTCTATTGACAATGAAGGGCGATAAAATAGTATTATGTTAGACAAAGTTAATTTTGATAATTCTAAGTGTTTATTGAATAATTCAATAGTAAAAGACTTATTTTGACATTGATTCAAAATTTCATACCTTCCACTGTCGTTCAAGGCAGCCGGACTGATGAGAATGGAGGTGAGTTGTTTGGATTTGTGCTGGACTTCATAGGGCATTCCGTCTTTCATCCACTCCACCTCCAGCTCTGTACCATATGTCTGAACAGTCAATTTGATTCAATCATTCGTGAATAAATTCAGAACTTTGAATATGCTAGATAATGGTGATTTTAAAAAGATTGAAAAAATATGAAGAGGATAAGTTGGATTGGAATAGGGTAGATTTTGTATTAAAATTGTCAGCACATCGAGATGTACATTCTGGCATCGAATTTGCCCTATCCCGTCAAATCTCTATCCATCTTGCCTTTTTTTTATCTTCGGCAGTTTTGAAAAAGCAATAAATCCTCTTACTTCACATCTGATAGTGATCGACTTGCCCTGTACGACCTTCATTTCCTCGGATTGCATGAGAACTCGAGGCGGTTCTGAACGAGTTAATTCGTTCCATACTTCGTCTCAACTATTTACCTGCAATTGACAGATAAGTGTCAGCCTCAGCCTTGCCCACTGCATTCTCAGCTCTGCACGTGTATCTTCCCTCCTGTGACACGAGAATCTCCTTCAGGCGCAATTTTCTTCCATCTTCCAGCAGCTAAAATCATTCATTTTTTTAATTACTGAGAAATATTGCATAACTATATGATACATGACACGATAAGAGAGGAAAATCTTGACTACATTTAAAAAAACAAAAGTATCAAATTTTAACAAGCCTCAATATTTCCAACGAATGCCACGGGTTTTCCATTGTGCAGCCAGGAAATGACAGGAGCTGGAGTGGCTTCGACCTCGCAATCGACGTCCACAGTCTGGTTGGCCAGCACGTCCAGGGAACGGAACGAGGGACCGATGATGCGGGGAGCCACTGCAGATATAGAATTATCAATTGAAAACACTTTGATTTCGGAAAAAAATGTTTGTCATATGCAGATCGACTTTGCTTTGAAAGAAAATAGAAAACAATTATAGAGATAGGTTAGATTTTCGTAGCTTCGCGACATAACGAAATAGGGAATAGGGTGCAAAGTGGGAAAGTTTCCTTGCCATCTATTAGCCCTAGACACATTTCGTCTAGTCACAAAAAATCAAAATCGTTAGAATTTCATAAATTCTCGAATAACATTATCAGCATCGCAATTGTGACCAAGTATAGCTTTTACGAATTTAAAACTCAATACCATTGACAGTCGTGACGAAGGTGGCAGAATCCTGTCCAGCTGCATTCTTTGCAGTGCAAACGAATTGTCCACTGTCGATTTCGTCTGCTGCCAGAATGAACAGCTTCTTGCGATTTTCGGACAACTAAAATATAAGTTTCCTCTCATTTTTCCAGGTCATGTGATTTACTTGTATTTTCTCTGAAGTGGCAAAGGAGTTTCCATTCTTAGTCCAAGTGACATCGACAGTCGGGTCCTGAATGTATTGATTCACTTCTGTTGTTGCTGAGTAATGTATCTACCTCAATAGGACATTCCATCGTGAGTTGTTCCCCTTTCATAACTTCCTTCGAGAGGAATGCGTTGCTCATTTTGGGCGGCTCTGAAATTGAAACGATGCTTTTGTCATGCAATATAATGATTCATCTCACGGAGAATTGTGACAATCAGGTTCTTCTCCACTTTACCCATTTTGTTCTCGGCAATGCAGTTAATCAATCCGGCATCTTCTTCCTGAAATCGCGCCTTCATGATGTGATACGTTGAATATCAAACGACGCCAAATACAATAAGATAATAGAAGTTGAAGTAATCATGAAAGAATTAAAATGGACTCAATCTTCAAAAAGATGAAGTCAGATTTATACCTGAACAATAAACTGACATTCATTTTCGATGCTATCGAAAGATCTGGAAGAATAAAAAAGAAGATATGTGTTTTGTTGTTATATGAAGAAATCTATAGCATAAACTTGGAACTGGCGAATTTGACATAATGATGAAACACGATTCTATCACATTAACAATTATCCCTACATTTATCTCCCTAACTACTGTATTGCAGAATTCTGCTATGTTGTCAAATTCGTTATTTTAAAGCTGCTCTTTCTAGTAATAATGAAGTACCGATTTTTAACTATCATTAATCACTCTATATGTTCAATAACATTTATACCTTAGCCTCATCGATTCTGAGCTGCTGTTTCTCGTTGAGGAACGTGGCTCCTTGCAGGTCGGCTTCAGTGATTTCCCTCTCATTCTAAAATGCTCTTCATTTCATGGCTATCCCCTCATATTCAACCCTATCCCTGCATTTCCCATATCTCATTTAGTCTTCGTTTGTTTTTCTTTTACTTGATTTATTAGTGAGTGTGTTCTGCGTATTAATGAATTATCGCCATTTTGGGTAACCTCGATACGTGCTACTAGGCTACCAGGTTATGGGCTTCCTTAGTTTTATAACGATGAATAAAACTGATTGCTGAGAGTAAAACTTCACATGTGCACAGATGAATCTCAGAATATCCCTCATTAGACATTAATATAGCGATTTAGAATCAAGTTTTATGGTTCATCCGATTCAATTAAAATAGATGAATAAAGAAGTCAGATATATCGATCTCTCAAATTTCGAAAGAACACTTTATAATGACGTAAATACTCCTAATCGATATCGATTTGAACTTATTCTCTCGCAACAAAATTAATGGCAATAAACTTTCTCGAGCTGAGCAACAGAGATCAAAGCTAAACGCGCTGTGATTCATTCAGCGGATTGTAAATCAGTAGACATGTGTGATTGAATGATTGCACATATCTGATCGAATGCGAATTGCGAGTTGTGCATCAATCATTTCATACGAATTTCCATCTCTCCTTTCCTTCTCCTTCTGCCTAGATATATTTGTTGATACCTTCAGCAAGGAGCCTGATAAATATGCAATGGCTGGAGGACTGCATTAGCATGCAGAAGAGTGATCCTCCTGAACGTGTGTATGTGTGTGTGAGTTTGATATGGATATCTCGAGCTATTAGACACGGCCACACAGCCCCACTCATGCTCATATTCAGTCTTTCCTGGTTGCTGCCAGTCAGCTGCAGATATAGCAGATGGGCGTGGCCTCTATCTTCCCCCTCCCCCTTTCCTCCCTCTGCTCTCTACTTGCAGCTCTGTTCTATTCCACCTCCCTTTCAGTTTAGCGCTGCTGTGCCCTGCCTGCCTTCCTTCCCTTTTCCTTCCCCCTCCCTCCCTTCATCTACCTGCCTTTCTCATTCTGCCCTATTCCGAATCGAATCCCATGTAGTTCCTTCCAATGCCCCTTGCCCTACTACAGTTCCATGTCTCCCTCAGCAGTAGCTCCTCTCTCTGCCTGTCGTTGTGCCTGTTGCTGCTCTACGTTCCCCCATTCTCCACATTCCTCGTCGATGCGAGCGCTTCCCAGTCCCAGTCCTGCACTGTCGAAGGCAGCATCTGCTCAGAAAATGCAGCCACGGTCTGTAGAAATGGAACGTAAGTCAACTATTGAATTGTTCACGATCAAAGTTTGGAAAAAATGCACAAAATTCTATCATACTCAAGGTAGAAAAAGATTAAGAGCGTTGTAGACATCGTAAAACATCAAGTCATGATGAAATTGCGAAAAAAATTAATATGCTGTTCTTGCTTTCCCTGCCTAATTTTGTCTACCTCATGTATCTCGATGCGTTTGTGGTTTTCAGATAACCGGAGTTAATTCTCCATCATTCTTTCAAATAATGTCCAACTTTTTTGCAAGTTTCTAAACTCTAATTTCACCTCTCGTAGTATGCGAATGTCATGTGCATTTGTGAGTTTGCATGTTTCGTTGTTTCGTTTTGCAATGGCAATGAATTGATTGCAGTCCTCTGGCAATGCATCCATGCATCTAGCTGCCGTCTTTCTACCCTCCCTAGTCCTTTTGCCTGCCTTCAGCCTTTGCCGGTCCGTAGCCCTCCCCCCTTTTCTCCCCTTTCCTTTTTTCAGCTTCATCCTCCAATTCTGCCCAGTTATTCTCATTCTCTCGATCGCGTGTCGCACACATCTAAGCGAGAAGAAAGGAAGAAGGGAAAGATGCGCGCGTGCGTATTGTTGAGCATTGTAATGCGGACCTGCTTACTTCTACGACAGCTTTTTTATAACTCAATCCTCTTTCCCGTCCCCATTCCCCGCTCCTATTTTCCTTATTCATCTGCTGCATCTCCTGTTTGTTTACCAATCGGAACTCGTATATAACAGCCAACAGCTAACCGATAGCCGTCTGCTCCTCGTCTGTAAGCAAGCAGCTCATTCCGATGACTAGCTCTCCTGCCCAAAATATGCAGCCAAGGGGCAATTCAATGAAATGAGTTGTGACGAGTCGGAAGAGTCAAAAAAGTGAAGATTCTATGGTTACTACTGCACAAATGCAGATGCAGCCAAAGAGGAAAGAGGGAATAAAACAAGGAAAGAAAAAGGGGGAAAAGGACGCTAATGGCTGCGGACAGAAACTGAGCGGAGAAGTACGAATTGTGGTTGGCAAACGACCTACAAAGGAAGGAGAAGGGAACAGAGGAGAGGAGAGGAAACGAAAGGAAAGGGGAGAAGGTGTGAAAGGGGACATTTGTCATAGAGACAGGCAGAGGCGAGAAAAGAACTGAGCAACTCGAGATAAACGAGCTGGCGGGTGGATGACAGAGGTATTCTTCGCTGCTTACTATTACTCTCTGGAAAAAATTAGTCTTCAAGAATTTCATACTGAAAAAGCTGATCTTCATTAAAATATTGGGTTTTAACTGTTTTCGTAAAAAAATCGTAAAGATCAGAGTTTATGTGATATGTGACACCTATGCCTAGAGTATCACTATTACGGCACTGCCAGTGTAAATGTCAAATTTTGAATTTTGAGAAAATGTCCAACTTCGCGTCATTGATCTGTCATTGAAACTCGGAAAAATGGATGAAGATGAGAGATTTGCAAGTTGTACAATATACAACTTGTGAAATTCCTGATACTTGCAGTAATTTCAATGTTTTCCAACCGACAATGCGTATGCGCAACTACAGCTGTACACCTGCATCTGCTTTCTTATGCCTATATCTAATATTTACTCGAACAGATTAGAAACTGCCCCTCTGTGCTCAGACTCGCAAACTCGACCCGTCACAAGGCTTTTCACACATTTCTTGCCTCCCCCCCTCTCTTTAGCTCCACTCTCCTGCCTTCTGCCGTTTGCTCGCTCTCGTTCTCCTTGCTAATATGTGAATTTCATGCGTCGTTGCATTTGCGAGTTTGTCAGAAGGAGACTTGAGAGTTGAGGAGGCAGCCCCCTGCCTGCTCGCCGAGGGAAGGCAGAGGATTCCCGAGGGCAAAATGATGTATGATAATGGATGAATGACAGAGGGGAGGACTGAAGGACTGCAGGGATGTTGGCCGACTAGCTGACTAAAATCACCAGGGCTGGAGAATTGCAAATTCCCAATCGGACATAATCTCCTGCGTGCACGAATTGAGCATCAAGTAGAACAAGCATTTCCTTCAAAGTCTGCCAAATCATTTCATCATCAGCACCGAGACTATTTGTCATAAAGTTCTCTTTCCGTCTGCCGAAAGAATCAAAGCCACATGTCGAGAGCTCGAAAATGATCGAGTAGACTTTACAAAATGAGCAGTCATTTTTGAGATCTACACGTATGAAAAATGTCTTGGAACCGATGCTCTGCTTTTTCTTCTTCCTTTCCTTTTTGTTTTCCCCTCTTCCTCAATTCAACCATTGAACCATTCAAAAGTAATTTCAAAAGTGTTTTCCTAATTTCCCTAACAAATTTTCGAAGAGCTTTCAATTGGAAGAATTCGAATGGATGGACACAAATAATTGTTAGTTCGTATTTATAATTTCACGCATCTGCATAGCAATTTTGAAGAAATGTCAAAAATGCCTTGCATCTGATTCCAATCCGCATGTGATATTTGCTAGCAAATAGTTTATCATTGTCTCTGCTCCACAAAAGTGTAATGTCCTTTGGAAGTGGAAAAGTGCGATAAA
>LIAE01008711.1:0-15450 GCA_002287525.1 Diploscapter pachys | reverse complement strand
CTTGTCCAATGCGAAGATCGCGTCCTTTGCCTGAAATTATTTGATTTGAGCCTATTTATAAAATTTGACAAAATAGACGTGTCAAAAGTTCAGTGCTCATGAACGGCAACATGATAGGATGAGCGTAATTTTCATAATTACTAGCTAATTGATTTGCTTATTTTTGAGTAATCATGACTATGGCGCGTAGTGCTTATCAAAATTAAAAAAACAAAATCTTGAGGCATGGTGCATGATCATTCTCAAGTCATTCGAATTCCATGATTCATCAATGATAGATTAAAAGAAACAACATATGCAATGCTGTCTAAATTTTTAACAGTGTACAAATTAAAGATGATCTACTTTTCTCAGTCGATTTTCTTTAGCGAAAAAGTACCTCGATTTTCTTTCCCTGTCTTCTCCAAACAATCTCGAAGTCGTCGCCTTCAGCAGGACATTCCAGTGTGGCTGTCTGTCCCTCTGTCACTTCGACCTCTGTGCGGACGCCCGTGTCTTTGAATGTCGGGGCAGAGACGCTCTTAAAGAAGGGAATAATTTGCATATCCTAGCGTCAGAGTCAGGTATTTTTCATATCAGAATGCGATTGTTGTCAATGACGGCGAAACTTAATCTCAAACTCTGCTCTTAACGTCGCAGATTTAAGTTTGAAGTTGCCTTTCAGAATTTTTATGGAATAAGTAAAGTTCATGTGAAATTTTGTTTTATTCAACCTCTAGTTTTTATTGATTTCCATTTTGCAAAATTGTAATGAAATCAAATGTGCAGGAATATTTTGAAAAATCGCACCTTGACGAAGAAATCCCTGGAAATAGATCCTCCTTTGTTAGTGACTAGGCAAGTCATTCTGCTTGTGGAGGGAGGTGCCTCGACAGTGATTCTCTGTCCGTTGTCAGAAATGCCGCTAGTGACAGTCTGTCCATCTCTCCTCCATTCGATCACAGGCTGAGGAGTGCCCCTCACGATGCAAGACAGACCAATTGTGCTGCCGCTGTTCACCTGCACATTGTCCACGTACTCCTTCTCAACGAATTCGGGCGGTTCTGGAAAACTTCATTTTTCCATGAAAAAGTCTGTTCTTCTCTAATGAATTGACGAAAAATAAATCCAATAAAAAACAAATTTGTGATGTTTTCAGAATCTGTAAATACTGAATATTTTTCCGTTATTTTCACACGTTTTGAGTCGTTTTAATCGTGTTAATAAAAATCAGACAATAAATTTCAACTAACCGATGACGGTAACGGTGATCTTCTTCGTGTTTGTGCCTGCAGAATTTGTCGATGTGCACACATACACTGAAAATTTCATTCTTAAAGGCTACTTTTGCGGATAGAACAACCTCCAGCGTTTTCGACAGAGGCATCGACCAGGAAGATTCTCTGCCCATCGAGCGGAATCTGCACGTTGGCGGGCCAGGGCTGACTGTCGTTCTGAATCCATTGAAAATCAGTTCCATATTTGTATGATCAAACTCACAAATGTCCATTTGATCACAGACTTCTCCTGGAAATCATTCTCGACTTCGCACGATAGGGTGGCTGCTTTGCCTCGAATCAGCTCAATTGTTTCGTCTTTTCCGAGGCGAGGAGGAGCTAAAGGATGCAAAATGAAGTGTAAATAAAAAATTACATCTTCCGGCCCATTTTAGAATTCATCGATCGATCATCACTATTATTTGTAAAAAAAATCAGCAAATTTTAGATGGAACATCAGTGGAAAGGCTAATATTTTTAAAGGTTTTTCAATTCAAGTTTAAGAAGAAATGATAAAATTAGAAAGAAAAACAGCTAAATGTTGTAAGTTGACGAACCCAGAACATTGAGTGTGATGTCGACATCGAAGGAACCAGCTTTGGACTGTGCGTAGCAGTGATACTGTCCGTCGTGCTCCACTTTCGCCTCATTGATCACTATCTACAAATTCATCTCTTCTTCCAGTAATTCATTTTGTAAAATCTACCGTTTGTCCATTGCCGCCCAGCTTGATCCCCCTGGCTTCCTCTCCCTGTTTGAGAATCCTTCCATTCACGATCCAGTTTATGTCAGGCACAGGCAGTCCGTACACGGGGCATCCGAGCTCCACGAATTCGCCTTCCTTCACAGTCACTTTCTTCTTCCAGGTTGTCTCATTCAGGGCCAGTGGAACTGAAAATTTGAATTGTTCACCAAAAGATCGTCATGAGGTTACCGAGAACTTCGACTTCGAAAGTTTTCGACCCTTCGCCAGCTGGATTTCGAGCGATACATCTGAAATTGGAATTTGAATATTTTTTCTCTTATAAATTTCATTTCTTTCTTACTTGTAGACACCAGAATCGGAAGGTCGAGCCTGAAGCAATATGATTTTAGAAGGAGAATATATACTA
The DNA here is from genome assembly GCA_002287525.1 of Diploscapter pachys. NCBI lineage: Eukaryota > Metazoa > Nematoda > Chromadorea > Rhabditida > Rhabditidae > Diploscapter > Diploscapter pachys. Next base: position 13,082 of record LIAE01008711.1, on the reverse strand, counting down.
ATGTCCAACCTTGACGAAATGAAGTCTTCTTCTGTCCTCCGAAATTTCATAATTCTTGTCCGATTCTGTGAGCGGGGCATCATTCAATTGCCAAGTAATCTGAAATTTCGACTAATTGATTAAATTCAATCGAAAGCAACAGACCTTCGGGAGAGGAGTGCCGAAAACGGGGCAATAGAGACTGAAGGGCTGATCGACCTTGACTGATTCCTGCACTATCACGTCCTGATCGGGAATATCGGGAGGGGCTGAAAGGAAAATAAATTAGAAAAATCGTAAATATGGAGAGACAAGTTAAAAAAAGAACTCAAAGCGAAACTGATGTACAAGAGATTTGATTTTTAATAAAAGGTGAAAAAGTTCAGAATAATAGTTGAAAAAAAAAACTAATAAAACTAACCAATGACATTGAGACGAATGACTTTCTCTGCCTTTCCTGCAGGATTGCTGGCTTTGCACGTGAATGAAGTCGAGTCTTCCTTCGATGCCTCTTCGATCACAAGAGTTCCGTCTGAATTCGTTGGTTTACTGATTTTTCTTTCCATTTTATCATTCTCTCTACCGTCCTCAATCCTCACTCCAGGTGTGCCTTCGGTGACAAGAGCCCCTTTTCTCATCCACTGGATGGTTGCAGGGGGTGTGGCCTCGACGTTGCATTGCAACTCGACCAAGTCGCCCTCCACAGCTGTGTAGTTGCTGATCGTTGTCGGCAGAATGACTGGCGGCTCTGCAACTTGCATCGGTTAAAAACACCATTTCTATGAGTTTAAGAAGTCGGATATCAGTCAACAAATATGAAAGACATCTTACGGGAGATAATACATGAAGAGGCATTTAGACGTCAATGTGATAAAAATTATGATGACCGATAATGACAATGAAAAGTAATTAATCTTGATAAAAATGTACACGCAATGTTTTCTTCTCACAGTATAAATACGGAAGTTTTGTTGAATATTTGACTTGAAAGTAGAATCTCAAAATGGCTACCTTGCACAACCACATTCGTATCTCTTCGGTCTTCCCCGACCGCATTTGTGACGACGCAAGTCCAAGTGCCTGCGTGCGATGCATCCGATTCTGCAATCTTCAACGTGCCAGTCGAGTCCACAGTCACTGTATCACTTTCGGTTATCTGCAACCAGTTTTCAACTTATCATGTCATTTGAAATTCAAAATTAATCAATGCAATAGTTTGGTAAAGTTACACTTCTTCTGCAAATAGCAGTTGAATAATTAATCATGAAACAAAAAATATCGATGTTTTACCCTGATTCCATCCTTCTCCCAAACTTTGCCAGGAGGAGGTGAGCCCGAGGCTTTGCAAGGCAATTCGAGACTCATTCCTTTCACAACGTCGAAAGCTTGAGCTGTTTCTGAGATAACACGCGGCTTCTCTTGAACCTGAATGAGCCATTTTTGACAAGGGAATCTACCAGTGCGTTACTCACAGATTTGCTTTATTTTTCAGAGTAAGTCAATCCGGAGATGCCGATCACAGATATCAGATCGAACAACGCTAAGCGTGCATCCTAACTCGAGGATTTGACACTCAAGTTTGCTTCCTTCCTTTGGATTATAAGAATAAACCTGAAAAATTAGCCTACATCGCGGAACGAGCGTTTACAATGTCATTATTCGCTGTTGCAGCGAAGCTTTGAAAGAGAAAACTTCGGAGCCAAACTGTGATGTCAAAATTTACGCTTAGCGCTTTTCGATCTGATATTCGTGATCGGTATTTCCGAATTTACTTACTCTGGAAAAAAAACGAAACGGATCTGCGAGTAACGCACTGGTAGATTCCCTTGTCAGGTGAAAAATGATCGATAACAAACCTCCAATTGATAGGTGATTGAATCGTCCCCGGCCAAATTCGAGACCTAAAATGAAAATAAAATTTCAAAAGTAAACGGAAACGTCTCAAGTAGCCTACCAAACAACTGTAATGACCAGCAGCGTCCAACTGAACAGACTGCAGAATGAGGTCTCCATCGGTTGAAATGTCGTGCTGGAATGAAACAGAAGTCAAGGGTTGCTAAAGATGAGCCTACAGGAATCGGCATGGAGTCGATTTTCTGTGATTCGTATGACCAAATTCTGACAGGGGGAGGGCTCGCGAAGGCCGGACAGGGCAGTGTGACTGTGTCGTTCACATGGGCCATGCGATGGATCGTCTGAATAAAGAATCGTTCTTTTTTATTTATTGAGGGATGAGTGAAGTCGTTTTTCATTAAACAATCTGGAAACCATATGACATAGGAGAAATAGCAGAGGCTAGAAATACCGACCTCTTACAAAATAATACTATTTCGCACATGTCAAATGGTTTCAAATAGTCGTTCATTATTAAAAACTAGTCTCATGAAAACAATTCGAGTTACCTGTCCGCTTCCTTCGATGATGGGCGCAGTGTGGATCGTGAGCGTGACGACCTTCTCGTCCTGCCCAGCGAGGTTGTTGCTCACGCATTTCAGTTCACCTCTGTAAAAATCGTCATTATTTCAAGAACATAAATTTGCTCATACTTGTGGATTTCGTCCACATTTTCGATGGTCAACGAGCCATCCTCTCCAACTGTGCCTCCAGTGAATTGTTCACCATTCAAATACCTGCAGCCATCAAATTTTGAGAAATTTCGTAGTTTTGGATTCTGGTGAACTCAATTATGTTTTGTGAATGAACGCGAATTACTTTGCATAAGTAGAACATGAAAAATAACTTGAAAAAAGTCAATTTGATTGCTTACCATGTGATTTCAGGCTTAGGTTCGATGAAGACATCACAGGGGATGGTGACAGAAGTGCCTTGGATGATGTTGAAACTGCTCTGAGAGGGCTGGATGATCGGGATCGAAATCACTGTCACTGTCGTCGTCTGAAAGAAAATTGAGCGATTGAAGAGAAATCAAGAGATGTGGAAAACCTGCTCAACGTCTCCAGCGACATTGACAGCATTGCAAGTGTACGGACCACCAGCTGATTTGTCCAGACTGTGCACAACAAGCGTGTTGTCTTCCTGGGAGTAGTTTATAAAGTTCATCTTGATCAGTTTTCAAAAAATGACCTATCCAGGTTAGGAATTGATAATTACACAAAAATGCTCATTTCAGTTCATTATCAGGATAAAACCTTGATGAGATCTCTTACCGTAATCAACCTTTAATGACTAACCTTGATGGTAAATCGGTTATCCTCTCGTGAAAGTGGTCTGCCATTGAGGCTCCAAGTGACTGCAGGAGGAGGAATTGCTTTGACCTGGATGAATTGAAGATTGCGCAAAAATGATAAATGAACGAATGAATAGTCTGAATACCTTGCAAGGAATCTCCAAGCTCTGTCCTTCCTTCCACTCGACAATCTTCTGCTGTGAGTCACTCGGCTTTCCAGTGGCCGGGTCGATCCACACGTCGAATTCGGGTCTTTCTGAAGCGAGAGATTTGGCCATGCACAAGAGAACTCGAGACGATGGGACATGGAAGGGGGAAGGGATGGACACGCCCACTGCAAATAACAGACAGACTTACTGATGAGCTGCACGTTGATGTGGATGGTGGCATTGCCTGCTGGCGAGATCGCTGCACACGTGTACCGACCCTCGTCCTTCGGGTTGCCGTTGCGAAGAAGAAGGGAGGAGCCACCGCCTTCGACCTGCAAAGGGAAAACAAAATTTGCTTTTAAGCAGATAGAAAAGGGGACTCCATAAAGCCTATTCTTATAGGACTCGAAGATTCTCCAAGGTGCCATTTTTCAGCAAGATAAAACTTACAATAACCGATTCTCCAGTAACGATCTGCTTCCCATCCTTGTACCATTGGATCTGAGGCGTGGGCGCTGACAATTTCATCTTTAATAGTGAAGATATAAAATGAAAAATTACTTCCGAGAACAACGATGCAAGAGAGACGAAGATCCTTTCCTTCGATGAGTTGCTCTTCAGGAGGAACGTGACCAAGCACAGGGGCCACTGAAATTGAGAATTGTGATATTCGAGAAAAGAACGCATTTCCTACCTAATCCCGTAATTTTGACGGCTGTCGATTTGGACTGAGCTCCGTAGTTATTCGTGGCAGTGCAGGTGAATGTGCTCTGATCTTCCATCATTGCAGCTGAAAATGATTGCTCAATAAGAATGAGGAGATCGAATGTTCGCACATGTGATGTGTAGATTTCCATCGGGCAGGAGAGTGTACCGAGGGTTGTTGAGCTGTTTGACGAGAACTCCATCGCGCAGCCAGACAATGGTAGGTGGGGGATGCCCGATTGCACGACATTGCAGAGTCACCTAAATTAGAGTAGAGATCACAATGAAAAGAATGCGGATAGGTAGAAATTGAAAAATTAGTATTTCTTATAGGAAAAAAACTACGACGTTCTGGATTCAGATATACAAATTTTTAAATTTGGTAGACGGCTTTTCTTCACAATTTATGACGGTATCCTTTTCTATTTCTCTATTGATAACTAAATAGCTAAATCAAATTAATTACCGGCTTTTCGATGTTCACGTGGACGATTTCAGGCGAAGGAACGATGGAAGGAACACCTGCAAGAAAATTAGTGTGAAATTCAGAAAATGAGATTTAGTTGACTGACTTCCGACTTCGAGTTTGACTGTCTCGATGGCCCTGCCAGCAATGGACTCAGCCACACAGTTGTAAGTGCCGCTGTCAGCGTCCTGCACGCCCATTATGGTCATTCGGCCTCCATCGATGTGGATGTACTCGTGACTCGACTTCAGCAGCTCTCTGCCATTGCGTAGGAAGTGAATTGTGGGGAGTGGAAGTCCTTCAATCACCTGAATAGAATAGTTAGCATTGAATAGCTGAATCACAGAATTTCTATGAAAAGACGTGAGAATAAACTGTAAAGAGAAGATTTTTCATCTCATTATTTTTTATTAACGTCATAAAGTAGGTATTTTTTTTTTCCAAATACCACGAAAGAAGTTTATAGACATTTCCAATACCGAATCAATTTCTCACCTTGCATTCGAAAGTGACACTATCGCCTCTGGCCACGATGGTCTTGCTCTGAGTGAAGGAGATCTTGGGAGGCGTGGCCAGTTGCACTGTGGCTGAGTCTCCGTGGAATCCTGCAGGCGAAATGGCTCTGCACTCGTATGTGCCTGCGTCCTCTCGAAGAGCACTTCGAACGATCAGATCATCTGCAATGCAAGCATTAGATCATAAATGAGTAGAAGAGTTACTCTTGAATGTGATGTAGTATTTGTGACTGGCTTCGATCTTTCTGCCATTGAAGAACCACTGAGGAATTGGCTGTGGGTCGCCTTCCACTCTGCAATTTCAGGACTAGAAATCGTGATAAAATGATAGTCTTCGCTTTTGAATATCATAATTTGTGATTTCGATCTTTCAGAAATCTTACAAAAGAAAAGACTACAAATTTGAAGAAACTTTAACCTGCAGCTGATGTTGAACGCCGTTCCAGGAGCAAAGTAGAGCACAGATGGATACACGGCTGCTTTCGGCAATTTCAACACCTGAAACGAGTATTATCTGTTGAATATTGAATAAAATTGATCATTATCCATTCCATCGAGTTTGTGATCGCAAAAATTTATGGCCGTTTTTCTGCTTCTTCTTCTTCTTCTTCTGTATGATGTAAGAAATTTGAGTCGCTTGTTGAAACAATATTATGAGAAAGTAATCGAAGATTTGATGATCTAGCAATCGATGAAATATATTCACCTTAAGAAATACTGTCTGGCTCGCCATTCCTCCCGTGTTCCTGGCTTGGCATTCGTAGAATCCACTGTCTGATGGCGAAGCGATGTGAATTCGGAGAGTGCCGTTCGGGTACAGCAGCTGAAATGGAGTTGAATTAGAGAGCTCATTTGAAAGATGGCACATAATGAAATTCAATGAATCTGTCATATTTTCTAAAAGAATATCAACGATTTGAAAATTTGATATAATTACAACATAGGAGAAAAATGTACAAAAATCGGGTTTCAATTATCACCCTAAATTATCCCATTCTTGCATGCTATCTCTTCATATACTGCCAGAGTGTAACAATGAAAATTTTCAAGAGCCTAGAACATTTCGTTCCTTACATAGAGGAAAACCTACTGTATTGGGTCCATTGAGAACAGAAACGCCGTGTCGCAGCCAGCGAATTTCAGATTGGGTGGCTGACTGCGTCGGACAGTGCAGGAAAGCTGGGTGACCGTTCGGCACTGACTCGTTCCGCATTCCGATGATAAATGGAGGCGATTCTGCAGAAAGTTCATCGCATTTTATAAACAAGTGGCAAATCTCTAACCTCGAATTTCCAAGTATGTCTTCACGCTGTGGTTTCCATTGTTAGACACAATGAAGCACTCATAATCTCCACCATCTTTTAGAGAGACTCCGGGAAGGGTCCAAATCGACGTTTCCGTGCTTCTGAAGATCAAACTTTCGTGAATTGTAGAAAAGAAAGAAACGGCATTGAATATTTCACTTTTGAAATTCAGAAAACTTGAGGTACTGATTTACATTAAGACTTTGGAAGTATACAAATTAACCAAAAAACTTTAGATGTTGCCTGAAGAGAAAGATAGAAGTACGTTCGGAAAGGTCCTGATTTTATGTATCAAAAATGCAATGAAGGCATACGAATAGAAGAGAGGTCCCCCAATGTTCTGGTTGCCTCGTCTCCAATAAACCTGATATGGGGAAGGACTCTCGACTGTGCAGGTCAGATTCACGTCCTGCAAAATGCAATTGTCATTACAGTTTTAGAAAAGATTTTCTCACCTTTCCAACGAAAGCGGTCTGGAAAGGAGCCATGTAACCCCGCGGTCCTCCAACAGTCACACTGCCGATCGCTGTGGGGGCAATTCGCTCGAACACATAGTTCTCAAAATTTGATGATGAAATCAAAGAAAGGTATTTCCTTGATCGATAAACTCATGTCCATTTTAAGTATTAGGCGGTTTTTCTTTTTTGTTGAAATTGTGAAACAATAAAGCAACTAATGAAATGCCACCAGACGAAAATGACAGAACTTCTTGATATTGACTAATTTAGAAGTACATCAGAGTTATTTTCAGCAAAAACTAAAACATATCTGATAGACACACAAAAACTCACATCCTCGTCGACTCCTTTGACTTTGATGAAGAATAGGCCTTTGGGAGGGATGAACGGACCAATGAAGTACATGTGATGATTGTTGCGGTGAGGGGTGGCTTCAGCCGAGTGAATAACATTGCCGTAGTAGTCCAGCAGGGAGATCTCCTGCACAGCGCCTTTGGGGATGAGGCCTGTGATGTTGACCATCAAATATGTGTTCTGATTGGCCACAGGTCGGGGACGAGTCTGCAATCGGTCATTCAATTGCTCGCCTGTGAAATGTGCCAAACCGATTCGATCTGATTCATGGGTTTCGATGAAAATCCATACTTGAAGTCGATGGTGCCGTGGCCGAACACTCGAATTGTGTGCTTCAGACGAGAATTCGTGATCACCTAAATTAATTAATTCGTAGGAGAAAGCAGAATATGTATCCAGACGAGATTTTAAAATATCCTCGGCTTTTTTGAATATCCGCTTTCTAGTGACTCAAAGATTTTGAGGCTTAGGACTTTTAAGGCTAATACAGACCTATTCTAATTTTACAAATCTGTCTTTTGCTGATTAACTGCATCGAGCATTGAAAACATGGTCATATTTAAATAAGGGCGCTATTTATAGAAGAAGGGCAAAGTATCTACCTGCCAATCACCGGGTTTAGGATCCTTGAGTCGAATAAGCTTGACATTCTTCAAATCGAGCGTCCCTCCCTCTCGATTGTACACATTCTTGTCCACTGTATTTCCTGCAATTCAAAACTTGTATATCTTGTCTTATTCTATTTTCGATTGTTCGTTTTTCATCCCTAATCATTCGCATGAAATTGCACTGGGAGAGTAATTAATTGCCGCGATCGAGCAGAGCAGAATCGTTTCTGGCTTCGCCTTCGCCTTTTGCTTCGAGGTGAAAAGTGAGGGAGGCATTTTTCGGGGCGACACAATTATAAATGGCTGACAGTTGGCTGTGCGGCAGAATGAATAATGGAAGAATGAAACAAACGCTGAATTGAGAGGTGAGAAACAGCTGATGATGGAATAGGAGGGAAGGGAAAGAGATATGAATGGGGTTGGAGGGCTGCTTGGCTGATTAGAAGAATGACTGCAACTGCAGCGAGAAATGAGTCACACGAAACAATACGAAAATGAGCTATCACGTGAATTGGGAAGATTAAAACAACTCCTACATACGACAAAATTGAAAATTCCTATTGCAAGGAGAGCAGCATGAGGAACTATCGTCTCATTTAGCAAACTAATTAATGGTTCATTTTGCGCGTGTGTGAGCAATAGTGCGTGAAGATAGTAGCGATCAAAACTCAACGAAATGAAGATAAACTACGATAGCCTATGTCGGGTGTTTTGAACCTCTCTTTCCATCACACAAACTGAACTACAAAAATATTGAAAATGAATATTAAAAGTGGATGAGCCTTTTCATGAAAGAATGACAAATAACTACCATTGGGATCCCTGAGAGTAATGTCGAGAATGTCCTCGTCGTCCTTGTCTCCACTCAGCGACAGAGTCAATTCAGTCATGTGCTTGTCCACAGGCACTTTCTTCACCACAGTGCCTCCCTTTTCGCGCACTTCGTACATTATGTGCACCTGAACATGAAACGCGATTGCATCAGGGTAAAGGTGATCTTCAGTGATCACAACTTAGGAACTGCGGAATTAACCCGAGAGTTGTGGGGAATTGAGAAAAAGGATGGATAAAACATGAAAGTTTTAAATTAGCTTCATCCTAAAAAAGCACTATCTATCTACTTCTTCATATTTTTCTTTCTAACTAGTAGTAATCAAGCTCTATAAAATATCTGATAAGATCACCTTCTTCTGTTGCACGGAATGTCTGACATATTCGAGCACAGTGCTCACATCGCTTTTCTGCAGGTGAAATACCTGAAGCACGAGCATTGCATAATGAGTAAACAATGCGATTTCCAATTTACTTGTCCAAATGAAGCGGCAGCAATTTTCTCGTAGGTTCTGAATCCTGGATGCGTTCGGTTTCCACAATCACCAGTCATGACGAATACGACCTAAAGGATAAAAGATGATAAACTGATTTATCGACAGAAATGCTCAAGCTGTAGAAAGAGCCAATCTAATTTGAAATTATTTTTTTCTCAAAGTCATTCTTTTCTTATCTATCAACTCTGCAAATTCTGCATGATTTTCCATTTAGTGATTCTTTTATTATTTTGTCAAGCTCGATGACTAATTATAAAATTGGTCTATGGACCTCATATTATTCCCCTTTCCGCAATAAATCAGATTTTTTACGTGAAATTGTGATAAATGATCTGTTCGGTAAAAATGTGGAAAGAAGCAGTGCAAAGAGCAGAAGAGAAACAGAAAAGTTGATGAAAAAGTGAATGAGAAACAGAAGCAGAAGGGAATGAATTGATTGGCTCACCGAGCTCTGCTTCTCTTGGATCAAATTGAGCACTTCGTCTTCCAGATGGTAGTCCTTCGAGCGTGCATCCGTGAACACGTAGACGAACGAGGACGGAAGAGAGATTTCCAGGGCTTTCTTGATGCCTGAAATAATTCCAATGTTCTTCAGACTATTTTCAATAAAATTTTTTCGAGTAAAGAATGGCAATGAATAGTGGGATATGAGATCGCGCACTGCACAGGAATCATTGAGTGAAAATGGATTATCGTTTGAAGAAATGAATGAACATCAGCACTTCATAAAGAAAGATTTTGAAGCCCTTACAAGGGAACCTGGAAACCTTTTTAGGGTCTACGAGACCCTAAAGAGGTTCTCTTGTAAGTAATTTTTGTTTTTAATTTTAAAGCAGTAATCTTGATCATTTATATAGAATCAATCTCATTTTGATTGCTACGAATGTCGATGCAAATAAATTACTTCTTGTTCTTGTTCTTTTTTATATGCAAAATTTCTGTATACAAAAAGTGCAAATGAAGTGTTATAGAATTTAAAGATTTTATAAAATTTTAAACTCTCTTCGATTAGCAATTTTTCGTCATGAGAAAATTTCAATATCACTTGTTGTAAGCTAGTTCTGATTCTATAGATTGTCATTTCCTGTTCAAATCAGTTCAATAAGTGTGCATTCGTGTGTTTTGTGACTCTTTGCACTTTTCGTGTTATCGTTTCGCGAATTGGAACGCGCATTCGCAATTTGCTGCTTACGATTTTACAGCATGTCGGACAACCAACACATCGAATGAAAGGGGGCAAAGGAACATCAAATTGCATCCAGGTGGTCATATTCCACTGTCAAAAGTGCAAAAGCACACTCCTGCTTCCCCCAACCAAAGAATGAGAATACAACAAGGAGAGGAGTGAGAAGTTTCGCGAGAAAACCGAGAACGAGCAGATAAGACGACAATATCCTAGTTCGCACTTTTCTCTGCATTGTTTTTCATTGCTTATTTTCGAAATTTCGCGTTACTCTGTCTAGAGCTGTGGGACTGGATAAGCCATTCGCTCTCATTCACTCAGTCAGTTGTCCAGAAGGCAGGGGAGGGAGAGGGCATCAGATGCAGCGATGATGCAGTACAGTGGACATTGCATTGCGAAGCAGACAGATTAAAGAGAAGGAACGAATCGGGAATATAGAATTACATGGCAAAAGAAAAAGGAAACGAAGAGGGGTGAAATGAGGATATTCGGGCAGAGGAGGGAAAGCAATGAAGCAACAAGAAGGGATGACTGCTCAACAACCCGAGACAGATTCACAAATAGCAGAGGAAAGGGAAAGGTGTGAATGGGGATGATGGAGAATAGGCATAAGAACAGAAGAAGAAGAAGATGTGAGGAAATTCGCAACATTGCATTGATTTGAGAGAAGAATAACCAAAAAATCAATAAGTCAGAATATAAGAAGGAAACATTTGGCCAACCTGACAGAGACGGTTCCTGACAATCGCCTCCTCCATGGACGTAGATTTTGCCCAGCTGACGAAGGAAGTATGCCGAATCGGTAGTTTTGATGATCTCTCCAAGATCTGGAACAATACTCTTCATACTTTGTGAGTTGACTAGACTAAGAACAAATTTTGACTCAGACAACTAGCTTTGAAAGTTTAGGAAAGTAATAAAGATCGGAAATAATACTAGCAAATCAAATCTTTCATAAACTTTGGCTATTTTTTCCAAAGTCATTAAGCTTTTTCATCATTGATAAGTCTGGATTGCAGCTAGTTTTAACAAGACAGACGATTGCAAATTGATGAAAAAAGAGTACTTACGCGGATCGTGGAAGGGCACCATGATGTAATTATAGATGAGCTTCTCGCGTTGCTGCATAACTGTCTGAAAATTATTCAAATTATTTTCATAGGCGAAATAGTAGAAATGTCAAACCTGGAAGATTTTCCTGGACCCCTCTCGGACTTGCATCAAATCGTCGAACATCGACCCAGTGATGTCGAAGACGAAAGTCAAACTGCTCTTTCCACTGGTTTCATCGCGAACAGCCAGTTGGGACCGGTAGAGAGTTGTCTGGCAGTGACAGCAGAGTAGGAAGAGGAGCGGAAGCAGCCAGGCATTGGGCACACACCTGACCGGCAACCGCATCCTTGTGAGACGGACTGTCGGACTGTCTTCAGACAATCAACAGGCAAATAGAGAATGCGACTAGTCAATGCAATTACACTACTGAAATGGTTGTGTTTATAAATGACGTGATGGCGCGAGCTATTTCGCGATAAGACAAAGAGGATAAGGAGGGATGGTATTGGAAAAGATGGGTCAAGACATCATGTCATTTTGTAGTTTACTACACAAATGAATTCGATAGATCATAACAAGGATTTGCAGGAAAATGATAAGAAACAGGAGAAGGAGATAAGGAATGAGCAAAGTGATGAAAGGGGATAAGGGGCAAAGGCAAAGGAAGGAAGAAGGAGAGCAGAGGCACAGACAGGCAGGGGTGTGAAGATAAAGAGGCTCACGCCCGAAGCGAGAAGACATTAATTATGAACTCTGCTGGATACATCGATTGGGTGATTGGTTGATTGGGAATGGAAGGGAAAGAGAATGTGATTGAGCTGCAGAAATAGAAACAGAAATAGAAACAGAAGCAGAAGCAGAAGCAGATACTGACACAGACTAATATTGGAGAGGAGGGGAACAAAAAGCAGATAGAGTTCCAGATGAACGAGATTCAAACAGAATGAGATGAAACTGCCAAAAGAAGATACTGAATGGATCGGAGATAAGAAAGAAGGAAGGAGAGGGAAGGGAAGAGGAGAAATCGACCACTGATTGGACAGAGACGAAATGCAGATGCAGAGAAGGAGAGGGAAGACGTGAAAGTGATAGATATTCGCATGTTCCGAGAAAGAGGAGAGATAAGATACTGTAGGGTTGCATGAGAAATGAATAAATTATAGGATGATAGCAAATAAGAGCAGGCGCTATTTTCTGGATAAGAAAAGTCGGTTTTGTTGTGAGAACTTCGGGCCTCAAAGAAAAACGATGAGCCCGGCTTTTTGTAATGTTCATCGTTGTTGAACATTGCGAAAAGTCGATGAAATCAAATGATTGGACTTTCTGAGAACAAAGTATTTGAATATTCTTGTAAATCCTACAATTAGGCATCGTCATATTTTCTCAAGATAAGAAATGCGAGAATATCATGAAAAGCGCATCTTGCGTATATATTGAAAAATTCTATAAGAAAAACTAAACAGATTTCAAAAAGTTTGACTGCAGATTAATGAAATATCGATTGATTCCGAATGATTCTTTTCAGGATCAAATCCTCTTGAATGGCGTCAATATGCATCTGTGGCTTATTTCAAAGACAAATTGTATTATTTGGGTGGATGGGATGTTAAAACATTTCAAGAAACGAAGCGAGTTGATGTAAGAAGATCAAATGAAAGTCCATTAAATAATTTATTCAGATTTTAATAGATGGACAATGGCAACCAGGACCTGCTTTTCCTCTTCCAATTACATATGCTCAAACAATAACATGCGATGAAATTTTATACGGTCACATTATAGCATATTCATTA
>LIAE01008700.1:128688-138901 GCA_002287525.1 Diploscapter pachys | reverse complement strand
TGCAGAATTGAATCCTCTTTCTCATGGGCTAATATTTCGCTTTCGGTCGAACTTCTTTTTGGTCGAAAAAAATCGAAAACTGGGGGTATTTTAAAGTCACATTTTTGAATATTCTAATTTTCCCGCCAAATTAGCGGTCACCGAGACTCGTCGTAGTCACATTATTTGTAGAGTTTTTAATGGACTATCTAATACTGAAAACCCCGTTCGATTTGGTTCACAAATAAGGAAGTTATGAATTTTTTTCCGAGGTCGGGTCAGTCAAAACTTGAAGCTACCGTAATCCTGTATACGATCATTTTTATGAAAAACGGATAGCACCATGAGAATCAGCGTGAAAAACTGTACTATATATGTGAAAATCAGCCAAATCGACGGACCCCTGTTCCGCACCACTTTGAATAGTCCTGACATTCACTCTTAATTAAATGTGATGCTCTCTAATGTTGCAGGTATTTTTTATTTTTGCCAAAATTTACATAACCTATTATCGGTGATTTACCCGAATAAACGAGTTACAGTAGAAAGTCTCAAATATATGTTCCAAGTATCTGGTTCATAAACCATATATTTTAGAGTTGCAGGTGCAAAATGTGTTGATGCTCTTTGGAAGGATAAGGAGTTTGATGAGTTTAGTTGAGTTCTGTTGACCCTGGAAGGCTGTAGAGGAGTTGTACTGTGTGTAAGGAAGGTGGAGAGTATTGATGAGCACGAAAACATTTATTAATAACAGTTTAAGGGTATTTATAGGGATCGGGGGTGAGATATCTAATTGTAAGGAAGAAACGAAAAAAGGGAGAAAATAGCGTATTTGGGAAGAAAGATTACATTTTTGGAAGGAATAATTATGCAGCCACAGAAAATTATGAAAAAACCCCTGCTTGGAATCAATTAAAGATGCTCTTGCTGGTAATTGATTTCCTGTGTAGAACAGAGAAAGGTTTTGACCAGGGAGCCTTTTTGATTCTTCCGGGTTTCGAAACAAAACCTATATCATCATGTAGAATAAAAAAATCGGAATTGGAATTCAAGTATAATTTACATTATATTTTGAATATTCTAAACGTTATTCTCAGGGTTGCTGACGGGCCCAAATTTTCGGACCCGGACCCGCAAAAATGTTTCTAATTTTCGTTCCCTAGACCTGGACCCGGTCCAGATCCAAAAAAAATGCGGATCGAACCGAGTCGGATCGGGTCCAGAAAGTGAAAATTTAGGGAAATTTGTGCGGATCTGGGTTCAAAAATTTGAGCCCGTCAGCAACCCTGGTTATTTTTATTATAATGGCTGCCTAATTTTCAAACTACTAATAAGCCCGATATTTTGAAAGTGAAATCAATCAAGAGTGAACCTGACATTTTAATTAGCTTATCAAGAATATGATGTGGAGAATTAACAGAGCAGTGTATCTTTAACCTATCCTCAGCATCATGATAAAATTCATGAATCATATAACACATTTTTATCCCAAGCATGGATAAATCAAACGATCAAGTCTTAGCTTTGAATAAAACGATCCAATTGTCCCCCCAGTCAAGTACAATATAATGCTGATCAGCGTACGATAAATAATATCCACAATTTCCGACAATGCATTGCCAATGCTTTCCATGCATATCATCGAATGTATCTTTTATGTATTCTGCAATGTCACCATAACCACTATATCTGAAATAAATAGTTTATAAAAAGTAGACATCAACATGTTGATTAATTGCATTATATCAGAACTAAATAGAAAGTATTTACAATTCTACGGCATTTTTTACGCATGCAATCGCGTCCTGCTGCATCTTCGGGGGCATTTCGTCTTTAACAATCGTAATTTTGTTATCTTCCATTATCACTAATTTTCATATCTCATACAGTAACTCTAAAAGCACAAATTAAAAGGGTAAAAATAATGCAGGATGACAAAAATTGAAAATGAATTAATATGGAAAGTCATGATACGATTTTAGAAACCAGAGGAGATAAAGAGTATTTACAAGTTGATCAGAATACAGAATGCCCCGAAATGTTGTATCAGTCAGGAATAGCTTTCTTCAGAGTTATTGTAAAAGAAAAATTTGTGACGAGTTTGCTTTCATAAACTAAGAGCCTTTTTTTTCGATATTACCGAAAAATTCTATGTTCATAGATATTGAATAAAGCGACTAATATAAAAATGAAATAAAACAAATGAGAAATGGATTTCTGAGCAAATGAAGACGGTCACGATCAATCAGTTAGTTTCGTCTCAATTTATACGGAATTTTTCAAAACTGATAAGTAATCCTTCTTTATTCAATTTTTGTGACTAATTTTACCATACCCAGTATTCAATAGTTCTATCATTTGTATTCATGAGAAATGTTATACGGGCATAAAGTAGTTTTATAGCACTTTCTTTCTATAATTTTAAGACTAACTGATTAAGGTCTAAGTTATTTCCTATCAATATGTTTTCGTCATACATTTGCTTTATCGGTTACTATGATTGACGAATCTTTAGAAATGTTATGAGCATAACTTCTTCAAGGTACTGATAAGAATTCTTGCAAAACTTTTTCGAATTGTTTACAATAAACGATCAAATTAAAGACGAATCTTAACCAATTTATATTCAATCCTTATTATTTGAATAAGTTCCATTTGACAAACGATCCAATATAACAAGAAAGATATGCAAGTGCTAGAAACTTTCCATAGCACTACTATCGGCTGTTTATAATGTGAATGAACGAAAGAGAAAACCACTTATAAATAAAAATTGGCTCGTTCTAACTCTTGCAACCTTACAAAATAGTAAATAGGGATAGGCTCAGTCCTAGGGAGGACGATCGTCAGAAGCCCCTTACGGCCTACCCCCTATAGTTTATTTTTATCTGGCGAAATTGCTCCCTAGGTCTGAAAGTGACTAAACTTACTCTTCTGCATAGTAGTAAGGTCTGTAATAGTAACTTCCAAAAGAAGGATACCTAAAATATTATGTCTATCAATGTTTTATAGATATTGTTCATCAAATTCATTATTCCAAGGAGCTCACTTGTTTGTAAGTAGCTAATTACGACATGGTGATTTTCAAAATCGAATCTTGAAATGCGCTAAAACTAATTTTTACCAAGTAACCAATAAAAATATGCGAAAATTCAGTTTTCATAATGAACTTCTACTATGTTGTCTATGTGAAATGTCAGAATATTTAGCAGTCGTGTTATAAAGTAGTTGTATTGTTTCAATAATACGAAATTCATGTTTTTGTGAAGCGTCAAATCCAATAATTTTGAGGATCTTTTCATACATAACCATATCTGCGACGAACGACGTAGACCATTTTACGCTAATTGGAACGAGGCGGTAATGAATAATGATGGACTTCATTGCTTTATAGTGAATTATCTATGTATTCAAATTTAAACTTCTTTTTATAACGGAGATCACATAAATTTGTGGAAAAGATAATATGATTAGTTCAGATTCAAATAATCACGATAATTGAACTAGTCCAACATTTCTGGTTTACGTCAGCTGATTTAGAGATTTTTATTTTCTACCACATTTTACACATAGTGCTTTTTCTAAACCTGGCATTCAATATCGAAGTGTAATATTCAGCGTTGTGAAAAACAGCGTTCGATTAAATAAGCCTGGCTATTTTCGTCCGGAACGGCTTTCTTCAGCCTCCGCCTATTATCTATCGAGAATTCAATTCCTTAACGACCAATCTGATTATGATGTGATGCATGAGAGATTTCATGAAAATATCGGCATTTTTCTGTAATCAATTTGCATGTGTTTGATATATAAAAGTCACGTCTCAATTTTCATTTTTCCGTCAATTCGATGCAGAAATACGTGATTTATCCTAATCCTGAGCTCGATTTGAGGAATTAAAGATGTATCAGATGAGTGATTATCCTTAGCAATTCCTTCAAACAGACAAACTCACGATCAGATAACATTTATCTATCTAAATATCACCTCTTCTTTAAGATTTTGTGCTCTTATTTAGAGTCTATAAGTTTCACTTACCTTGCGAAGCAAAAATTGGTCTCATTAATTTTCATGTTAACTAGGGAATATCGCGGAAAATTTTCTTCTGCAAATATTCAAATGAGCATGCGGACGAACGATTTGCACCGTTAAAACCCTATGAAAATAGTCTGGAAATGTTCTGGAATCGTTTAAAATTTGCTCGTCAACGAAATTTCTGAAACTCCAAGGAGGTTTTACTCAAAAGTATTCAGTATATTCTTGTAGATCTGAATGTGCTACATATTTTACAACAAAAAATAATCAACGACAACTTGTTTGAAAGTCGCTATTTGCAAAAGTACGCAATGCACGACTTTTGATGGGAGCATCAGTTTGGAAAAGGAAAAACTTCATTGCCTCTCAAAATAGGTCCGATTTAATGACATAAGTCCAAAAATGCTATTTTCAATTTCGCAAAACCACTTGCGGGCCCTACTCTTATTTAAAGAAGTCACGTCATCCTTTCATGATGTTATCTCTGCGTATTTTCATATTCTTTCCATCTTCATTCGTTAATAATTCCTGGCTGCGATAATCTCGTAAATTCTGCTATTTAATTTGACGAACATTTGATTTTCTTCAATCTCTTCATTTGTTGCCGGCTAGAGTTCCTCGAATTCTCCGAACAACTCATTGCTTTGAAATTGAATTCATACAATTTCTAACATTATTGTCTTTAAGTGAGGATTGTAGAATAGCCAGAATTATGACGAAAGCACGAGTTTTTGATCAGTCAGGACATTATTTTTCTTGCGTAATAAGATGAGTTTTTTTGCATTAAAATTAACTATTTTTAACTGCAAATAAGAGATCTTCAATCTTTAATTGGCAGTATTATAGTCGGAGGAGATTTGTATGGGACTGGACATAGGAAAGATGTGCAGGTAGATGCAAATGGGCTGTTGGCTGTCGAGTCGACAGTCGTGGATGCATACCAATTACTCTGGTGCAGTGTCGTCAGCTAGGCCCCTTGTCCTCTAAGCATCTCCATTTTCCTCCCTTCCCTTCCCCTTGCAGCACCTCCTTCAGCCTTTTTTTCCATCCCCCCTTCTCTTTTGACTTTTCTCCTTTGTCTTCTTCTTGTTCTACTGCATTCCGCTTTCCAGTGCTGCTCCTGTCTTCTCATTACTTCTCACTTCTCTCACTTTCAATTAGCTTCAGCCTCTTAGTCTCTTCTCCTGTGCCTTCAGCCTTCTGTCTCCATCCTAACGTCTCCGTCCCCTTTGCCCTCGGCACTTTTCATTCTTCCATTCCATTCCATTCATTTCAAGTTGACTGACTATGAGTCCCTTTCTCCTTCCTTCATCGGCTTTTTCATATTTGTATTCGTAGACTCGTGGATTCGTTCATTATCCTCTTCTACCTCATCAGCCATCAGCTCTGTGCAATGTGCTAATGACAGGTCTCCCGTCTGCATTTGCAGGACATCTTCTGCCTCTGCCTCCACTTCATCAGTTCGTTTCTCATTCACCCCTCTATTTTGATGAATTACTTCAGAGCTTCCACTTTTTGATTCTTGGCCCCCCACCCCTCAATTGGCCACTAGGCTATTAATTCGTCCATTCATCTCTTTATCGGCGCTCCTTCATCCTTATCTCTTCTCTGATCTCATCATCATTCATTCGCTATACGCTTGCTTGCTTTTCCTGATCTGAGTGCCGCACCGATAGTTCAACTCAACACATCAACTGTTGCCCCCCACTGCTCTAGAAATAGAATGATGAAAAGGGGGGATCAGTTGTTATTTGACACGTCAATGCGCCTCGCCTCAAGCTGATAGAATTGACGGAAGACAGAATTGATAGTTGATGTGGTCAAACGAGACCTCAGAAGATAAGCCAACCTTGAGGGAAGAATCGATTCTGATACTGCAACTCAGCAGCTCTGCCTAATATCTTTTTGTCTGCCTTGTCTTCGCTTCTCTGTTATTTCCTCTATTGCTCCTGGGGGAATTCATATCATTGAGTCGCAAATATTCTGGGTTCATCCTGCCCATCAAAAATGTCAAATTTGCATTTCAAAATTAAGGAAAATACCTTCTGCTGCTCTTGCTTACATCTGAGTGATCTTTATCCTTACTTCCCTTAATTATTAACAGACAGACCAGTCTTTCTTTATGATCTAAGCTTGCATATGTACATAATCAAATGTTGTCTCTCATTTGTGATTTTATGCGTGTGTGGTTCAATTAGCCGTACTTCATGAACATATGTGCAATTTAGAGATCTAACAAAGAAAGCAGCAAAATTGAGGTCGATCAACAGAAGATTCGTCGATGAATTTGACGCAGTCAGATCCGCAGGTATCGGATTTTCGAACATTTTAACTTAGGATTAAATTAAACCATGGGTTAAAGATATATGGTCATTAAACTTTCCGCGTATTTGAAGATTTATCGCATTTCCCAATAATGAACCATTGGGAAAAGCAGGCTATAAAACTACACTCAGCTCAAATCTTGAGCTTATTGTTGAAGACTAGCTGAAAATCAATTGAGCTATGATCGTGATTTCAGTGCAATGAGGCCACCATATCGGAAGGGCTCTGCTATGATCTGCAAATTTGTGGTCACTGCTACGGGGAGAACAAAGTCTTTTCGCCCGAATATGAGATGTACAACTTGGTAAGCCCTCGGCCTTCATTTGTTGTACCTTCTAGCCTTCATTCTTCATTTCAACATTTCAATTAGCAGTTCGGAATGAGAATTTGATCCTTCGGATTAACATCTCTGAGCCCTTTGCACTGCTGAGGAGCATCACTGCATTCCGAGAATCATATGGATTGGGCTCATTGAAAAATGTGGAAATGTAGAAATATTGAAATTGCATTTATGACATAGGGAATATGTGTTAGCCAAGACAGTGAATATCTGCCATTTTTCTCAGAGGTTTGAAGCCTACTATTCTCCATCCTGAATAAGACTAATATCAAAGAATGATACAATTTAACAATGAGAACTCATCGCATGTCATGTCGCTTTTTGAATATTTTTCATTAATCGAGGTTTTCAGATGAACTAATCATTAACCCGAAGTCAAAAAATGCAATCATGACCTTCTGGACTTTAAAATCCATAAAACTCTTACGCAATTGAAATGCCTGAAAAATAATATATGCTAATTTAAATTTAGCGTGTTATTTTCTCATGCTGTAAGACAGTTTCCTGGATACTAAAGAATGGAGGAAAATAGTTTCACTTTTTGACTCGCTATTAGTGATCAGAACATTTGAAACTCTTATTGGTGAAAAAATTCGACAAAAAGCGGTATGATATTAAATGAGCTCTCCTTGTAAGAATTCCAAAATATGAGTATTTGGCAACCTGGATAATTTGTTGCTTCTTTGCTTCGTAGCCTACGAAATAGTATGGGGAAAATTTCTTCTTTCTTCGTCCTATTCTCTTAACTATGGGTTACGAGGCAACGAATTGCCAAATTGCCGATTTTTCAATGGCTTAATAAATTGTTTTATTTCAGATAATCATTGGAGTGCTGTTGCCAAGCATCGGTCTGTTCGGTTTGTTAGGCAACTTCCTGTCGGCCTTCACCTACTCGAGGGAGGAGATGCGTTCCTCGCTCAACATGTCAGTTCCTTCCTGATTACCTTTTCCCCTCTGCCTTTTGTCCCTTTTTATCCTCCCCTTCCGTATTTTTCCACTTGAAATGATGCAATCGAATAACATTGCTATTCACAGAAAAGAATGAGAGGAAAAGCCACTCACCATAGCAGGCAGTTTTTACGAGCACAGACAATCACAGAGAGATTCATCAGGGAGCTAATTGATGTCACTAGACTTAAGACTGGTGTTAATTTGCATAATGCTGCACTTTGCAGGTACTTGCTGGCTCTCGCTTGTAGCGATACTATAATTATCCTGACGAGCTATTTTCTGTTTTTCCTGGAGAATATGAGGAAACGAAGCAAGATGGCGACGTACTGGTTCGCAGTTCTGATGCCGGGGATGTTCCCGCTGGGACTGACTGCTCAAACCCTGTCCGGTATGGCTATTCATGCATTGATGCATTCGATGTGTTATTCGTGACGTGCACAAAACTGATTATCGAAAAGGTGTGAGAGCTGAGAAAAACAGACAAGTGGGATGAATCCACAACAAGCATTCTTCATTAGACAGATTATTGCTGCCAAAATAATGAACAGGGACAAATTGATTGAGACTAATCATAAAATACCTAAGAAGAATGCCTTTTTTGATTATTTGAGATAGAAAAATGAACGGAAAAAGTTAAAATTGCGATAAACTTCCTCCAATTGTAGCATTATTTATCATCGTTGCAAGAATTATGAGAGTAGTGAATTCATTATGTGAGAGTACCAATTGACGCAGAATCGTCATTTTTCTTTTCTATTCAGATCCATGACTGAAGTAACTTTTATGCAACACGAAAAGAAAAAATTGAAGTAAGTAGGCTTGAATATGAGAGGGATTTTTCATGCTTCTTCTTTTCATTCTTATGATGTTAAAAATTCATGTCTTCCTCGAATTGCCACTTTTTGCATCAAACAATGGCGATTTCAAATTTAGACACTTTTAAAAGTTGTAATAAATGGATTGAGCACTTTTAGCGCATGCATATTGCGTGCAGCTATTTATTTTTTTTACATGTTCAATCTTCGATTTCGAGGAAGTAACGACTTAAATAAATAGACTTTAATTGCGCGATTTTTCACCCTGATAAATAAAAAAAAACTATAAATAATTATCGATCTTGAAGGCTTAATTTTAGAGGAGCAATATTTTATCCAAGATTAATGCTTAGGGAAGAAATCAAAGTGTGGGTAAATCAGGGGAAAACTTCACAACAAAATGAAACTGGTCCGTAATAATTACAAAAATGCCAACATTTGAAGAAGAGATCCAAAATTAACTTTGTTGAAAAACCTAAGACTAGACAAATCTAGATAACTTTCCCAAAATTATTGTTGATCATTTCCCCTGTATTTAGAACATTTTATAAATCGCTAAACACATCATTTATTGATTATTTTAATTTCAGTGTACATCACAGTGGCGAGTGCATTCGACTGTCTGGTTCACGTTGCTGCTTCGACAAAACTCCAACGAAAGTTCTGCTCAATCAGTACCTCACTTGTGGTAGGTTTTTTTTATGAAATTATTATGAAAGATAAAGAAGAATGTTTTTCTTCGTAAGAAAATATTTAATCGATATCATGGGAATATATCTCGATCTTCACCGTTTGCAATTCTATTTCACTAAAATGCCATTCATTTCCCTAAAATATCAGCATGCACATTGTCATATTGCGAATATTGATTTATGTTGCGTGAAGGCTTTAACGATGTTTCATCCATAATAATTACAGTAATGCTCTTGTCATGCACATAAATATGTGCTATGATCGTGTTTTTGTGAGTGGAGCGCCAAATCATTCTCGAGGGGGTCAAATTTCATTTTCACGCATCCATCCTCTCTTCGCCTCTTTACAGCGCTTCTAAAGTTTAGAAGCTCTTTACCTCGTGTTTAAAAATATCATCATTTTAAAATAAAGGTGTCACAAACAATTCTGACAAGTGACGCGCTTTCATGTATAGTTTAACTTACCGAAGTGAGAAAAATTGGAAATATGTAATTATTGCTAGGACAATTTTTTCCGTGTCAAAAAAGCCTTTAAATCCTATTAATAGCGAACATATTGGATAAACGCTCGTTAGAGATATGCGTGAATGCGCAATATTGACATGCATAACAAACAATTCCGAAGGAAATAAATATGTTCAAATCGAAAGAAATGAATCGGCATCGAATGTTCTTTATTGTATCGGTCAAACGAAGTGACAGTTCGTGTGTTAAGAGCGCCCTGAGAGAAATGCGCGTCACGGCTATACGCAAAGAGGAAGGCTAGAGCAAAAAGAAAGAGTCAGCGGGGGACAATGGAAAGAGTAGTACGCAATTTCCTCTGCGTCGCTCGCCTTTTCCCACTATTTTCGACACACGAACTTTCGCTTAATTTGACCGAAACATTAGATTAACTCTTTTATTTGCCACTCTAGGAATATTCAGAATTCCGATTCTGAAATCTCGGAATTTATGCTATTTTTATTTCTCAGACTTATAGTTCAGAGATAGAAAACATTTAGCTGATTCCGGTTCCGATCCAAGAATTTTTGAAATAAATCAAAAGTGCACTAATCTTATTTTTCAAACCCCCTCTTTAC
>LIAE01008700.1:108497-128519 GCA_002287525.1 Diploscapter pachys | reverse complement strand
CGGCTATTGTCTTACTGATGAAACGCAATCCTCAGGTAATTTTAAAACACGTCTAATTTTTTACACCTAACTTTGAGGCGGAAACTTTGTAAAACTCAAAACACAAATATGTCACTCGAAATTTTTCGAGACGTCGATTTCTCAGGGAAATGACAGCATAGATCTTTGAAAATATAATATGAAGGTAAAGTAAAAAAGAAATGATTTTAGGAAGGTAACAATTCTGACATAATGACCCTTGTGCTAGTCGTCTGTTTATTTATCTCATGCAACGTGCTGCCTATGCTCATTAACATTTTGGAGTTGGCATTCAATTACTTCAATCCTTACATGTTGGACTTATCGAATTTAATGGTGGTAAGTTAGCATGTTTTTATTGGATTAGATTAGCGAGCATTCTCACCAAATGTATCCATCAAATGTTTCACGTTTATTCGCCGAAACGAAATTAGACTTTATATTTGGATGAACATTGTGGATACCAATAACTATTAAATAGTAGCTAAATTATATGCCATAATTGCATATTTAATTTGAATTATTTTAGGTTCTAAATAGTTCCTGTAATTTCCTCATCTACTATGCGTTTGGCTCAAATTTTCGTCGTACCCTCAAATATTACCTATCGCACTATGTGAAGATGAGGAATTCTCCTCGAAGAGCACTCATGTTGAAAATTCCACAACAAGAAATACTCATTTGATGCGTTATTCGTGACAGAAATCGAGTGTGATGGTAATCAGAAAATCTAGCAACAAGCCAGTGGATTTATCATCGGAACTCTCTCTGATCGCCGCCATCCTACTCGATGAACCACTCATTTTCTTACAAATAACGCGTCACACGCATAAATCATGGTTTTTGGCCGAAGCAGAGCATTTTTGACTCCTCTATCACATGTCAGGCATAGAGACACAAAGACGTATCGCAATAATGCGGTAAATGAAAAGCACGCCTTGAGATAATCGTTTTTTGTTTGATTCCTGACGTCGAAGTTCTGGCCAAAAGTTGTGAAAACTAATACACAAGATACGGGCGAATGGAGCTATCGGTTTTCATATATTTTTCGAATTAAATTGTTAATGGATCCATCTGATTTGTGATATGATCTCATCTCATTCATTGAATGTTTCACGACGAACATATGTGTCTGCCAAATTCCTACGAGTTGCATTCTGTTTCATTTAACCGTTTTTATCAATTACACTACAGAGTCAAAGCGCCTTTCTCGATTTTCCTGTACATATTATTTATTTAGATCTACGCAATTCATGAATAAATTGATTTATTCACTGATACACAATTCAAGTAATCAGCACGATATAATTTTATCCTTAGTCGAAAGATTACGATATGTAAATGAAATAATGGGAAAATGGATTTATTTATTGTTAAATGATTATTTCTTTCGCTTGAATTTCCAAGATTTGTTGAAAGACGAATAGACGCTCATACATACCAAAATGATTAAACGCTGTGGTGAAATTTCAGAGATTGAATAGATAATTTTGAACTTCATCTTCGTTTTGGATATATTCTATTTAGCATGATTGCTTTTTGTCGCTAAATTATCTTCGAATAGTCAAGCGACATATGTTGAGTTATTGGAAGATTCAATGGCATTTTGAAAGACGCACTAGAATTGCGAGGGATGGTTTACCCACACTAATCATACTTGCTCGAATTAAGGGATTATAGAAAATGCATCGATTCGATTCATTTATCCCCTTTTCATTGCTCTCTGAATCTGTCAATTCCATCAATTTGTCTAGTCTGTCCCATCCTTTCAAAGAGTTCAACAACGACATATTTGCGTGTTCATTTCTATTTACTCATTTAACCATCTAATTTCCAGATGCCACTTTCAATTCGACTCCTGAGTTAGTATTTTCCCTCTCAGCCCCGCCCCCTGCCCTGTACTTGTATTCTGGTTAACTTCCTTCCACACTCCTTCAACTCTTTTCAAGTCTCACTTACCAATGTTCAATGCTGCTCTGTCTCATGTTGCTATCATACTTATGGCGACTTATTTCTGCGATGGTAATCACATCTACAGTACCAGGTTTGTTATCTATCTATAATTTATATCAAATGAAATGAAATAGTATTTGCAAGTTTTAAAGCTGATCTCCATCATAATGAACTGGGCAAGCGATTTTATCTTGATGCTAACTTTTCAGTACCTGCGTCATTTATAATACTTTAAAAATTTGTATAATATCGATAATAACGTAGTTTTAGAATGGAAATTTTAGTGGATTTTAAGTTTTGTGATATTTTAATCAACTCATTTACGTATTTCATCACAGATACAATTTCCTGTGAAACAAAACAAAGAGCGGGTAAAATATAGTCTGGTTATGAAATTCGATTCAGGTGATTATTCCAACTCGACAGCAAGTGATAACATTGCATACAACGATTCTGTGCCTATACAAGCCTACCCGAATGATATAAATGGGGCATTTAATCCAATGAATTATGTAAGTCACCTGCATTCTGTTTACGTCTTCAATCACTTTCTAGAAAAAGTAAATAAAGTATTTTCTACATTTTGAATGCAACTTTGTATAGCTGACTATTATTGCAAGGTCTGCGGAAATGTTGACAGTTTTGAGAAGTTTTTTTCACGAATTTTGCCAACGCTAGTGTCAAAATGAGCAATAAAAGAAAGCTGTTGAAGAGAAAAAAAAACTCGAAGATTGAATGGAAAAGGAGCAAAAATAGAGTCGAAAGGGGGAAGGAAGGGAATGATGACGAGATGAGAAGAAGGGAAAGAACTCGGAAATCGAAAGGAAAAGGGTAAAGTGGGCAGAAAGACAGGAAAAATATAGGTAAACTGAGCGGAGCGAGAGGGCAAAAGCTGCTGAATCAGCTCCTCACTAGAGAGGGAGGGGAAATTGAACTCAACACAGACTTTGATGATTAATGCGTTTAGAAAAAATGCAATAAAATACTGTAAGTTAAAAGCAGTGACGAAATGGATGAAAATCCGAAAAGTCGAAATCGAAATGAAATGCAAAGAGTTGCTGACAAATCGGGACGAAATTTACCGCAGAAGAATGATAGAACCAAGATTTAATTATCTAAGATTTATAACTTATTTATCGTCTTCTGCAAAAATATATTACTCAATTTCAGCAATGCGTCTGCAAAAATATATTACTCAATTTCAGCAATGCGTCTGCAAAATTCCCGAAGGCGGCAATCAGTGCTTCGAATACGACACTCGTTTTCTGGCCGTTTCCATCGACGAAGCACTCGTGCAATTTCCCAACATGGCTAGCTACAATCCAAAGCCCCTGTTCCAGCCCAGCACCGAAACCAGCTTCCGACCTTCTGTTGCTTCCACAAAAATGGCGGCTGTCTCGGACACTCAGGAGAAATCACAGGGCTATTCCCTCTCTGGTGACGATGACGACGACGACTCCTGCAATTCCGCGCAGTGTAAGGCCTGCAAGCTGCAGATCATTAATGGATTCATCGAGGATGGACCGAGTGACTCGGAAAACACTACGCTTTGGCAAGAAAAACAGCATCTGGAAGCACGTAAGACTATAGATTGGGCACGAAAGTTTGGAAACGTAAATTATTATCTGCATCCATGGCTTCTTAATTATGTTCTTGAATCTGCTTCTCCTGAAATTTAGCACATAAGTTGGGGATCAATAAGCCTGCTATTATGCCAAATTTCCGTTGAGCCGAGTAATGACCATTAGTTGTGTGAAGGAAAATAAAAATCATTAGCATTTCCAAACTTTTGCCCGTCATTCTATCGTAGTTGAATAGTTTGTAACATGATAAAAGAACACCATCTTTTAGTGATTTTTAATTAAATTCTAATTTGCATATTTAGAGAACGCAAATGCTCAAATTTGAATATGCCAAAATTAATTTTTTTTAAAATGCGTAAACGAATTGTTTTACCGGATTCCTGAGAATACCTGCAATTTCGGTGGGATTGAAAACATGGGTTTTGTAGAGAATTTCAAGCTCTACAAATGTCTCCGTTGGACCAACCCCGGAAAATCAACAAAGATGTTTTTGGGTTTAAAGGTGTTGAAATTCTCGAAAATCGGATTCCTTGGACCTACAATGATGAAGATCATATCTTGAAAATTTCAAGCCCCTACGACGAAAGTTTACGAACGCTCAACCGTGCAAAGTTTCTTTCGCTTTGCACAGAAATTATGGAAATTAGCAAGCTTCATTTGTAATTTTATCATTTTGCCAGCTATGAAAACAGTTTCTGATCATTTCTGTGACTCACCATCGCCATGGGGTCGATACGGAGCAGAATGAGTTTGAGAAACGAACTTGAATTTTGAAGGAAAAATGATTTAGTTTTGATCAAAATTGTCAAAATTCTAATTTTCATTGGCGCATAATCTAGGACATTGGGAAAAGCTATTATCGACTTAATTAGTATTTAGACTGTTCTAAATCGGAAATTTCTTTTTGGTTTGAGTATTTGAAAGGTCCAGCAATATTTCTGCTGGTTTCCAATTCCACCAACATCAAAATTTTAAAAATCATTTGCGCTCTCTGTATATGAACGAGAGCTACTTGATAGTGAAAATATCAAACATCATAAGAAAATTGATATGCAACTATTGCTTTTATGCTTTCATGTCATGAAGTTTTCAAGTTGCATAGAAGTCATGCAATTTTTATCCGCGTATGTAATTTCAGAAGGCATAACTCCTTCGTGCGATGGCGCAAATCAGCCAGTCGGATCGATAACTTTTAAAGTCCGGAGAAAGGCCAAAGAGGACATGGAAGAAAAGGCCAAGGAGCGCAAAGTCCATAAGGTAAACAATAATAACACAGACTGGTGAAAATGAAGTACTGAAGAGCTGTTTGTTTAGATCAGAAAAATATTGGAGAGTGACAAACAACGGAGAAAGAGGGCCACAACGACTCCCAATACTATGGGTAATAAATCATTTTTTTAATTAAAAAAATATTTAAAAAATACTCAGCTCTTGGAATAGCTACTCAACTTGGTTGCAACTACAAGAAAGGAGCCGAATTGGCTAATTCAGGATTCAGCGGACTATGCAATTTGTGCTGGCAATGGAGAAAATTGCCTAATCTATATTTCCCAAATTACATCA
Organism: Diploscapter pachys; assembly: GCA_002287525.1. Classification (NCBI taxonomy): domain Eukaryota; kingdom Metazoa; phylum Nematoda; class Chromadorea; order Rhabditida; family Rhabditidae; genus Diploscapter; species Diploscapter pachys. Next base: position 123,402 of record LIAE01008700.1, on the reverse strand, counting down.
ATGAAATTGCCTGTGACAAATCGGATGATGGGTGCATAAGTGGTGAGTAATGAGATTAAATAATTGATCATCGAACGTGGGAGAGTTATTTGAAAAAAACTATTAGATAAATTTAATCCAATATTTAATAGTTATCGCAAAAAATCAGATTAATTCCACATGCGAGCGAATTAATCCATTCGAGATCAAAATTCCTTTTTAAACATAGCAAAGATTTTATTTGTAGGCTTTGGCGATTGTAAGGCAGTGTCTCGTCCACTGAATGTGCTGCGGAACATCGGAGATACAAAGAACCCCCGTTGGTTGCAGGTGACTATCGACGCGAACATTGCTTGTGAATGTCAGATTCCTTTGAACACTCCGCTTCACATGCTCATCAGCTCATAAGCGCATTTGTTCGCGCAAATATTACTATTTTCACGTAGCTCGGTTATTATTCTTTGAAATATCTCATCCATCAATTCGTACGTCAATTTATTATTCCACATATTCATTTTGCTATGTTCACTTTTCATGTGCAGGTTAATGCAATAGCCAAAAACGCAGTTAATTATGCAGCAAAAACTTATTTTGTATTGTACAATTAAACAAAATATTTCAAAGAAGTAACAAATAACCTCTATGTCATATTCGTGTAGAACTGCGTAGAGTCGATATCGATTTGATTGATTACGTGTATTCTTAATCCCAGTAAGCTTTACATTCGCAATGTACCAAATAATGTTTGTTACATTTTATGTTTACACATTTTCATATTACGTGTTACTTTTTATACCTTTGTCACAATTATTCATCTGGACCTTGATTGTTCAAAACTATATAACGAAAGATTCTTTATTTACATAAACGATTTGCATTAGAAATAATTGAATTGAACATTCTAAATTTTATGGCAGTGGAGAATGAGATGCAAATATTGCGTAACTGTCATGAGAATAGGTCTCTGAGATTGCGATAGATGGTTTATCATGATACGGCTGTCTAATATGACGGTACATTGTCAAATCCAGGTCGTTTATACATTCTTTCAGGGTTCTTATCCTTCGGTTTTTCGACACTTCTGAAATTAAAACCCAATCAAGAGTTTAAAAAGTAGTAGCTTCGGAAACTTCAAGTCATAAAACTCATAAGCAATACGAGATAAGATGGGAAAATCATTTTACAAGCTGGGCCATAACTAGCAGCATTTCATGAAAGTTCAAAATCTTTTGTCTAACTTTTTGCGATATTTTCACCGAAAAAAATCGTGTATTAACTTCAGAACCCATTTTCTATGAACAGGGCATGAGTTGATATGAAAAATCGATAATTATATGCAGATTCAACGGATTTCTGCTGCATAGGTAGAACTATAATTATGGGCCACGATTTACGTATCACAATTTCTTCATTATTTGGTCAATTATGTGACCATAAATGAGACTTCAGATCTCCCATCGTCCACATAAATGATTAAATTATGAAAAAGCGTGGAAAAATATTCGAATAATTTCTACTACTACTACTACTACTCACTTGACTTGTGCGTGTTGTGCATGAGTGAATTCATCGACGGAATGATAGCTGACGGATCCTCTTAGTGGAGCTGCCATATTCGACTCGTCCAGGGCATCGGGCACGAAAGGCCTGGAGTGTATACGGCTCGGTTAGCGATGTGCAGTTCAGCTCAAAGAGACATCTCAGCGCAGATAATCAGTCAGTCAGTCATTTCGCATACCATTTTCAGCAAGTGATTGTGAAGAATATAACTTCAGAAAATTTGCACACAAAAGATTATTGAGCTGCCCTGCACATCACTATCTTTCTGATTAAAATAATTTATTTGAATAGGTGAACACATTGCTTTTTTGTATATCTGAGAAGGATTCGAAACTGTGGACAATACACGAAAGAAAAGGGCAGTGATGAGATGAATTGCAAATGCATTCCTAATGTAGCTAGCTATAAAGTGAATTGAAGGATAGGGAAGATTTGATTTGATTATGATGGCTGGAAAAAGAACTAATGGATGTATAGAGATAATGTTTATTAGGAAATATCGTCAAATCGTAAAATATCGATTGAATTAGAACCTCAAATGTGTCAGATTGTCCTGTAACTTCGTTTGGATGTTTAGCAAAAATTTAAACCGTTTTTCTTTAAAATAATTATAAAAATGATAATTTTATGTTTATGTAGGACGGCGCTAAAAATACCAGTGGATAGAATCTAAAATAATTTTTCCTACAGAAGAAATTTATGAGAGCGAAGTCTCTGAGAAAATCTGATTGCATGAAACTATAAGGCAACTCGATATTAATAGAGGCTCGGAATACCTAATCTTAAGAATGCACAATATCATCACGAGATGAGAATATGCATTTGAAAATTCACTCAGAGTTTCCATTTCAAAAGACTACGATATTCTTTAAATCAATCACCATCTTACGATTTGACTTTGAAATGACTGATGAACTGCTTTTTGTTGTTGTTATTGTTAGCTATCGACAGGGTTATAACTAGGAATATCTTCAATCTGTGACCTATAGAAGGCTTGCTGAGCCCTGAGCGGCGACAGTGGAGGCACATCTGCGTGACCAGGGTGCACAACTCGACTGATCTCGTCCTCACTTCGCTGAATGATCTGCACTGGACGGGGCGATGTGAGGGTTGTCTCTTCCATTGGAGACGGAATGAACTTTTCTGAATCGAATAAATGAATGTTACACATGTAGATATTACAATTAAAAACTATTTCGAAATAAATTACAGCTAATCTAGCATTTTACAGCATGCAAATTCATACCGACTTTTATCCAATTAAAAATTACAGAAAATAAAACCTGTTAGTGGATTTTCAGATTTTATTTGAACTTCAAACTTTATCAATCAATCAATTAATAAAAAATCTATAAATCTTTAGTTGGTACATATTATGCACAAATTAGGTATAGAGGAATGAGAAGAAAATAGCACCACAAATAGTCAAAATTTCATTATCACATGTAAGATGATTATGCATAAAGGCTAATAGGGGGAGGTCTATGAAATACTAGAAAATACTGAAAGAGGTAAACAAACCGTTTGGAATTAATACTATTCACAGGTTAAAGGTCGAATAAAAGCATAACTGAGCTCTGTAGAGAATCAGAGCATTTCCCTCGAGTCGATGCTAGCCGGCTTTTCGTAAGTAATCTCCTGTTTGAAGTGTTCCTCAACAGTCTCATGCACGGAGTGTTTCTCCGAATCGATCGAGGGTCTTCTCCTGCCATAGTCGTTCGCATAGGGATCGATTCCGTAGTTGTATCTGGCCACATTCAGTCCTGCCCCGTGTCCATTCAGTCCATCTCTGTATCGATCTCTGTCGAAGTCGCTTCCATTGCCCCACCCCCTGCCATGTCCACTTCTGTACGAGGAAGTGTTGTAGTTGTCAGGGTTCGAGTATCTCTCCATGTCTGTCACCAAATAGTCTCTGTCGTCCTTCGTCGATTTCAACGGACTGTAGTGGCTGCTCACTTCTGAATCGATAATTAGTAGGTTTGAAGGGGTAAAACTTCGTTGTTATTGTTACTTTCAGGGAAGAATAATCGTCAAACTATAAAATATCGAAAATGCAATTATTATTATTATATCACACTATCATAGTCATGCATTATTCTATCGGGAATTTCGACTAACCTTTCTTAGGCTTGGGCTTTCTTCGTTTAGCGCAAAGATATGCAATAGTGCCGAGAATGGCTAGCAGCAGAAGGAGAGCAAGAATTATGAGAATGATCATCAGCCTGGATTCGCATTGCTACGAAATGATAAGAGTGATAAATTACCAGAAAGGAATGGTGACGGCCTCTGGAATGCAGCACACTCTGCCGCAGCACTCGAGGTCGTAGTCACAACTGCAATAAAAATCCATCTATCCAGATTTTGATTGCCATCATTTTTATACCCACAACATCATATTCATTACACAATCGGAAACGCAGCGTCATTAGCCTGTGGACCTATTTGCACGAAACTAAAATGGCATCAATATACCGTAATTTGATGCTAATGGAAACGATCATTAAATGTTGCAAAAATTCAAATAAACAAATTTCTACTCAGGATTACGGTTATCGATTTTTGCCCTTTCTCCTCTTTTCATGTGTCCTGATTGTTGATAAGCATAAAACTGATACCGGAATTCATATCGTTCATTTTTGCCCATGACTTCGCCCTCCTCGAATATACACTGCCGGAAGGCCTTCTTGTAGCCCTCATAGAGGATGCCCTTCGAGTCGCCCTGCAGAGCGATCTCCGTCATCTCTGCAGACACAGGCACAGCCTATGAAACGAGACGAATCAGGGGGGAAACAACAAATCGATAATCAACAACACAAAAATACGATGCAAAGGCCAATGGGGCGGGGAAGGTAGGGGATAAGAATTGGGAAATGGAAATGGAAGGGAAGGGAAGGAAAGGAAAGAGACAGGGAGAAGAGGCAAGAAGACAAGAAGACGTGAAAAGAGGGTGTGGTGGGCAGAAGGCCTGACAGAGAATGACTGAATGATTGCAGCACCACAGACACGCACTGAAACAGTAACAGTAACAGAAACAGAAACAGAAGCAAAGCAAAGCAAAAAACACCATTTAGGGAAGCAGGCAAGCAATGAATGAAGTGATCCGCAGGGTGATGTATAGAGGGGAACTAATCGATGGAGTCGACTGGGGGGATTCGATCAGAAACTGAGGAAGATGCAGAATTGGCTGATTGCAGAAAAAGAGTGGGTAAATATTAAAATAGAGGGGGAGAATGGGAAAGAAACTGGAAAAGAGGACGAGAAGATGGAGAATTGTGAAGCAGAGTGGCGAGTGGAAAGGGGAGTGGCACACAGAAAGGCAGGCAAGCATGATAGAGAATGGAAGGTATTGTAGGGGGGAGGGGATAGGTAAAGGTAAATGGGGAATGTCGATGTACCAGGGGTGTATAAAAATCGAATTTTTTATTTGCGTCAAACGCAAATGTTTCAACAATTTTGAGTTGTACGCTGGCGTTTAACGCAATATTCGTCTAAATTTGCGTTCGCGTTATGGGAAAGTATCCAAAACTTTGCGTTTTGCGTTTGTTTGCGGTAAATAACACGTTAAATTTGTTTGATTTTTAAGCCCAAAATTGCCAAAAAAATTTATCTAACTTCGCAAATCGAGCTGAAATATAGCAAGATCGTGCAAAATTATTCATTGCTATAGGTATACTATCAATATATTTCAATCATTCAAAATTATAACGCAAGATAACACAATTGCTCTGGTTTTGAGTTAGAATTATTTAATAACGCGTTATCTTTGTACACCCCTGGTAGGTACAGGTACAATAGAATGGAAAATAAACGATAATAGATTGGCAGAAATAGCAATTATAAATGCACTGATAATTGATTAAATTGATCAACTAATAATAGGTTGTATGAAAAGACGCATGCAAGTGCTGTATGTATGTGAAGAGGTAAATCAGAAGGAAGGAAAAGAAAAGGGGATTGCGAAGTGCATGCTGCTGGAGGCAGCGCAAGGCATGTGTTTGCACGGTACGCTAACAACAGAAATAAGAAAATGAAGAGAAGAAGAAAGAGAGAGGGAGGGAGGAAAGGAAAAGAGAAATGAGATAAATGGGGGCGACTTGCGACACAGAGAGACTGTGAGACACCGCATACTCAATACTCAATCGACATTGCACGCATGTCAAATCAAATCCCAATCTCATTCGAATCAAAATCAGCCGTTTATGTAAATATACATCAGATCTAATGTACATATAATTAAATGAAACATCCATACAGACACTGTATATCTTTATTTTTGAAAGACATTAACGAGATTGATAATTATATACAGTTTCTGATTTCATATCACAACAAGTAGGAAAAGACTACTCTCTTCAATAATATCTACAGAAGATTAAAATAAAAGAGTCATATCAATTTAAAATAGCAGTTGAAAATTAACCTCGATCCTAGTTTTCCATACTATTTTGTAGGACTATTTTTAGAGATTTCAAAAATATTCTAATATTACAGAAGAAAGTTGGAGCATCATCATTGAGTTTTGTAAATTTTGTTGTTTGATCTGTTAAAAATAGAGGAAGAAGCAAATTTGTAGTCGATTGGTTCAAAATAAGTAGTATAAAGTCTGCGTGAATTAGGCCCGTAATGAATTGTCAGTGATCAAAGAAACCGTTAACCCGAATAGGACACATATCAATTTGAAAGTAAATAAATAAAATTTCACGAATCTAACGAAATAAAACAAAATAAGGAGAAAAAGACATACCTACGATCCGATCAAATCCGCTGCATTTATGTAGAAGAGGAGCGATGGCAGAACCGTGAGAAGGATGAAGGAAGCCGATTGCTGACTGTGCGAAGCAGAGTTGCATCTGAAATAGGACAATTATTGAATATTTTTTGAGATAGGTAAAATTTCAGTTCTTTATCAAATTGACTTATTTATCACAACCCCAAATCAATTGAAATATGATATCAAGCTCGATCATCAAATCTAAAATTATTCGAAACACATTACACTGGCGAAAGTGAGCATATTTTCACTTAGTCTCTGATCGATCTATACGTAATAAGTCAAATAAAATTTGGCTCGCTATTTTTTTTTTAAATATGGTGTCATAATCTAATCATTGTAATATTGCAAAGTTTGCTAAATAATAATCACCTTAATCTAATGATCAAATTTTATTTTAAAACTATACAGCTAGGACTGAAAGTTGTTGATGGTTATTGCTTTCAAAACCAAATTCCGGTATAACTAAAGTAAATAAGATATAGTTATCAGACCATCATAAATGAAATTGATAAGGAGTTTCATCAAAATATTTTTAATTTCTTTAATGTCCGTAATAAAAATGCGATTCTTTGCCACCATATTAACAATTGATAAAGCTATGCGTGCACTTTTTATGACTAAATTTTTGTCAGCAAAATTCCCGACAATATTTGACCAGTTCCATAAGAATTCTATACAAAATTCGATTTTTAGAAGAATACATCTCAAAAATCATTGTTTACAATCAATTTTCAAGTGGGGCGTGACTGACGTGATTTCATTCTATTTTTTCTACTCAATTCGACTATTCATTGAGTCAATTTGACCTGTTTCATTTTGGGAAATTGAAGGAAAGGAAGGAGGAGTAAATAAGTGAATTTGTGAGTGAATGACTCAATTCGAATCTATTTTCAATCATAATGTTTACCTGTTCCTGTCGTTGCAGATGCACATGTAGCTCCGGTAGGTTTCAAGCCCAATTGTGTCGCCCTTTTCCCTGCATTCACCGACCTACAAATCAAGCAATCTTTAAAAATGCATAATTATTTGTCACATATCTTTATATTGTGGGAAGAAAAGGCTTTGGCAAAACTCTGTATGATATCAGATATTCATGCAAAATTGGCAATTAGTTAAGTATAAGGAAGATTTATCCTGTGGTTTTATTTTTTTTTCAAATTATAAGAATTTTCGCAGAAACAATATTGGTAGTTGTTGATAAAAACTGGGATAAATCAATAAATGAAGATCAAGGACTTACGGAGGAGTGAACATCGGTGACATTCAAGCAGCCCTTCTTGGTGATCGACTTCAGATCGTCTGAAAATGTAAGCATTGATGTAAGTAAGATAGGGTCTTTGTAAACCTCATACATAATGACTTCATCAAGACCTCTGGTAGGAGATTAAGACAGAGGTTTGGAAGTCAATATGCTGTTACAATGTGACTATATCGTCGAGTAGATTTTTTGACAATTTAACATATTCAGCTTTATCTTAACCAAACCATTTACAAGCAGTGGATGAAGTATACAATGAATAAATTGATGAATGAATGATATTTGCAACAAGTCCTAATATAGTAACTACTATTTGGCAGACTGACGGAGCCTTTCTTTTCTCATACTATTTAGCCCTACTCCAGCCTGCCTTCCCTATCCCTAACTATAGGGTCTGTCAGTCCGTCTTTAGTAACTGCTCTCTAATATAGATAAAAAGGTGAGTTACCGTAAATTTTGTAGCAGTAATAGCCCTTGCAGACGCCGTTGCGAGTGGCCGTCTTCTCGTTGCAGGTCAACAGCATTCTACCTGAAATTGAGAAATTATTTGATGAAGATCTGAAATTCGGAGGAAATATTCCAAAACTCTAGAACACGTTGAAAATTCGTTTAGGTTGATCTGCCACGAAATTTCATGTTATTTTTACGGAAAAAAATATTTTGAGAAAATCTATCGTTTATGCGATCAATTTTTGATGAGAAAAATGAAAAAAAAAAAACAGACTTACCCATATCATCAACAGGGACCGGTGAATGTCGGCTGGAAGCGAGTAAAGGAAGAAGAAGCAGGCAGAACAGATATAAGCGCATCGTTGATTGCTGAGACTGGGAATGACTGCAAGAAATGACATTGTAAGGAGGAAAGGGAGGGAACTGTGAACTTGCCGAGGGGAATTACGAAATATTACGGAAGGAAAGGCACTGAACGGCACCAAACAAGCAGGGAGAAAGTTGAACAAACTAATGAATGGAATGCAGGGAAATCAATTGATGAAACACAAAAACATTGGGCCGAAGTGGGGAACTGAATTTGAAAGACAAACATGGAAAAAGACCGACAAGCGATAAATTGATAAGGAAAGTTGAATTTGAAAGGGAAGGGAAAATGGACTGCCAAGGGAATGAAGAAGAAGCTACACACGAGGAGAAAGAGGTCAGACTGAAGGGGAGGGGCGAGAATGAAGAGATTTGAGGAGTTGAATGCAATGCGCAGGAACGATGAGTCACGCAGACTGGAGGGAAGGTAGCAGGAAAGGAAGAGGGAGAGAAAGCGAGAGAGAAAGAGAGAGAGAAGGGAAATGAAGGACAAATACTCGAATGCGAAAAAGTTGTCAAAAATGACTAGCTAAAATGGAATGGAATGGGGAGGAAGAGAAACGATTTGAACAAAGTAACCAGCAATCTTTTGACTGCCACCAAATTCGGAACGGGATAAGGAGATGAGAAAGAGTGAAGAAGGAGAGAAGGACAGAGAAAGAGGAAAAACACGATACACTGTTCTCGATAGAGATAGTGCAATCGCTTTGTGCAAATAAGATAGAGAAGGGAAGGAGGGAGGGAGGGAATGTTAACTGAAAGATGAACCGCACAGATATGACTCGATGCAACGAACCGACGAAACCAGAGAAAAAAAATCATCACAATTGCTTTATGTTGATCAGGCACATAACAAAAGAATGAAAAACAACAAATCTCGTAAAAATTAACAATCCTAAAATTCTAGATATCGCTAATTGAAATCGAAAGAAATCAAAAAATTATCGAGTCGGAAAATTATAGATTCTGAATCTGAATTGTCAAAAACCATAAAACTCTGTCAATCTTCAAGAGGAAACTCAATGCCTAATGACCAACAGCCATGAGTTGTAACGGAGAATAAAACTAAACTTGAAAAATTCAGACTACCCACAATTTGCCGGCTCAATAATAAAAATATAAATCATTGCTGCTATCATTCAGAACTTTCGACGGATGATTTGAGATGTTTCCATTCCTTGATTCCATTCGTGAGAATGTCATCCACATCCTGAGTGTCCAGCCAGGCTATCTAAAATTCAACAATTCGTTTGTAATCTTGAGGTCGTTTTCTTCTATTTGTAAGGTTCATATTCTATATCTGAAGTTATTGAGTTGCTCCATAATTTCTTTGCATTTTGAAGGGTCAATGGTTTTCATAGCTTTATGAACGTGCTGAAATATCAATGTAAAGCCAGTAAAAACGTGAAAAATAAGCAATTTAGCCAAGATTGTTAACTTTACCAGCTTTCAAGCAAGGATGTGCGGAACTCCAATTTTTTCAAAATTGAAATTCCGCACGCCCCTGCTTTCAAGTAATAGTAGTGTTTCCATGAAATTCCTAAATACTAATATGCGTGTGGGAAAAATTATGGAATAACCTAAACAACTTTTCGACTCCAATCAAGATAGCTAATAGAAAACAGTACCTTTCTAAATACCAAAACAAACAAAAAACTTTTAGTTTTAAAAGTAAAGGAAATGATTACCGTAGACCGAATGTAAGTGACGACTTTGAAGACGCGAATTGGGTCGAATTCTCTCTTCATGTAGAAACATCGCCATACGGCTGCTGCCAGCATTGCATCGCTCGACAGAAAACCCTGAAGAATATGAATTGTTAAAGAATAGAGAGTAAGAAAGACAATACCTCGTCGTACTCGAAGAATGTCTGCAGATGCAAATTGTGCATTTTCTTCATGTCGGAAGGCGCTGTCAGAGACGTCTTCAGCTCTTTCTAAAAATTTATTGTAACTTTACAAAAAATTCTTTTTTATAAAGACTCAAATTTTTTAATCTAGCTCAAAATTTGAAAATTGAAGGCGAAGTCATGATTACATGGTTTTAGATCTCTAATCAAAATTCTTTTCTTTAAACAACAAATAGACTCACAGAAACAACTTTGAGTCGTTCATCGACGTCGTACCACATGCTGGTGAGGATACTCCTCTGGAATCGCTCATAGGCGCCCACGTCCATGTGAGCGTGCATTCGAAACAACACCATCCTAAACAAGTTAGTTGTTTGACAAAATGAAATAATGAAGTTACCAAACATGAAGCAGTGTCAATTTGTACCAAGTCGAGAGATAATCCGGCAGACCAAACACTAGAATCATTCAAATGCAAAATTTTGAGTTCGAAAACAAATCCTACATTCTCGCAGTCCCTCATAGTCGAAATCATTGGCACAGTTGTAGTAAAGCTGAGCGGCAGCGCCATCCAGTAACTGAAATTTTTGGATTTTAAAATCAGTAATCAATCAATTTGTGTTAAAATAATTCCGAATGAATGGATGAATACCTCAGAAAACTCACGTAATGACACGTTTTATCTCTTGAAGCATCATGCATTTAGCTAAACTGCGCAGAGAAAGTTTTTTTTTCTTTTTCACACACACACTATGATTTCCTACATTTTCCAAGGAATAAACTTGTATAACTGTGAATGAAGATAAAATCTCGCACTCTTAAATAAGTAAAACTTTACATTTCAAGGTGAAAAAATAATGCATACCGACTTAATTGCAGGATCAATTTGTGTTCTGCCGAATTTCAGCTTGTAGAATGATCGGAGCTTGAGGAATAGAGTGGGCGTATTGGAGAGCGGCTTACTGACCATTTCCTGCACTTTGTCATCGATCGAACGGATTTTCTAAAATCAAATAAAAAATTATGAGATTAGATGAGTGAATTTGGATTTTTGAAAATTTTTAGTTTTGGTTAAACTAAGATAAACTCTATTGGTATACATTTGAAATATTAATCTATTTTTTCAAAATAACTTTCATAGCAATTTGATTCATTTTAAGGATTTCTTTAATCAGTAAAAATTAGTCAAAAGCAACCTTTGTATCTGCTGCGTTTGGATTTGAAGTAGAGCAAGTGGCAATGGACGAAATGGCGTGGAGGCGATTGGCAGAGGAAAGCAGCCTGTAGACAGGGCGACACGACAGCATCGCTTGAAAATGAAAATATCAGCAATTATCATTGGATGGCGGTTCGTAAATAACGAGATGACGAGACTTATAGTTGGAGATAGGGGAGGGAAGGGAAGGGAAGGAAAGTATGAGGAATAGTGGGGAAGATATTTCTTATCATCTCATAAGCTCGTCAATTACGACTTGCTTCAATAAATCATAGATTCACTAAAATGTACGATAGATAGCTTTGTGCCCGTGCACCACGATATTCTTCAGTTAAATTAACCTACAAATCCACTGATAAATAATTTATTTGTTTCACTAAAACTCTCATAAATTAAAATTTTGAATGTGAAAAGTAAACGAATACAATCAAACCGATAAAAATGCCAGAGTAATCTGAAAAGAAGAATGCAAGCATTTTCTATGTAAAACGGGGATAGTTCTCGAGGAAGGTCAAGTTATGGAATCACTAACCAACAATTGAGAAATGATAAAACGTACAAATGAATGAATACAATACTTGTTCTCGAGTTCGAATAATATTGCTTAAAATTCAACCACACATTAGGCTAATAAATTATATCCAGAGCAGATTAACTAGAAGTGCAAACTTGTATTCCTTAATTCAGGCCTATCATAAAATCATCTTTGACATAATTAGATACAAACCAACTAATTATTAAAATGACAATCAAGTGAAGTAGAGAGCAGAGGATAATTATATCATTTGTTGGAGACATTTAAAAATGGAAATAAATAAATTTGAGAGATTAATTGAATAATATTCGTATAAGAAATAGAAAATTATCAAATCAGATCATCGGTAGTTTGGGTGTTCGAATTTTAGTATAATTCAATTAAAATAATTCCAATAGAAGTCGAAAAATTACATAAATTCTAACTTAGATAAGCTTATCAAAGAAATCAATCACATCACAAGCACATCGCTAAAATGTCTAACTGTTTGTGTTCAAAAGTTCAAAAGGGCAACACCATTCGACCACTTTTAACCTATACTCAAATTCACTCGGAGAATTTATAAAATTTGCAAATATAAGATAGAATATTAAATAAAACAAAGTGAATAAATGGATAGAGCAATTCTCTAACATACGATAAGAGATGAATGAATTATAAACAAATGAATCTATGAAAATGACAACAGTAATTGAACTTACTATAACTTTGCATAAAACTACTTGTGGTGCAACTGCAGAAGAATGAATGCTTTGTTGTTGTTGTTATTGTTGTTGTTGTTATTGTTGCATAATTTAGTGGGGAGCTTGGGGACGAGGCGGCACCATTGGGGCGCCGTTGCTTGGAGTCGGAACTCGGCTGAAAAATAAATTAATAATGGTTTTTCTGCAATAAATATCTAGATTGAATGTTAAATAGATTCAAATAGAAAACAAGAAGTATTTTTGACAGATCCCTCAAAAAAATGTTAAATTTTAAACGTTTGATATTCGAATCTATTTAACGTCTGCAAGATAAAAACCAATGCTGAATATGTAAATGCGAAAAAAATGAATTTAATAAAGCAGAGCAGCACAACAATGTGGTCTTCAATAGGCCAATCTATTCATTTTCCAGGGTTCCAGAAGAAAATAAAAGGCAATCGAACTATAGATATTTGGACAACACGACGTACGACGGTGTGATACCTGAGGAGCATTTAGCCTTGCAGCCCTGCTTTATCTAGGAGGGGCTGCTCCTGGTGGCGGGCCCATCGGGCCTGGCCTACTGTATAGGCGATCATTGTAGAGAATGGAATTTCGCGAATGCTTATAAGAGACTTACGTTGGAACAAGAGGAGGATAGCCGGCTCCAGGGGGAGGGCCGCGCATTCCGGGAGGAGGGCCACCTGCAAATCAAACACAATTCGATTATTACTTTTGAGAAGAAAAACCTTTAACTATCTTCGGTGTCTTTTCATCTGTTCACGAAAGAAAAACACCGAGAAAATTTACAATCCAGTGGATTACTAAAGAACGCACCACAATATCATATTCATTAGCAATCGGAAAACAACGTCATTAGCCTGTGCACCTACTTGCACGAAGTTGAAATGATCATTAAGTTTTGAAAAATTCAAATAAACAAATTTCTACTCAGGATTACGGTTATCGACTCTTGCCCTTTCTCCTCTGTTCATGTGTCCTGATTGCTAATAAATATGAGACAGTGTCGTACTAATTTGATAGTTTTGTTGGAAATTATATTTCTCAGATCACAAGATCAACTCTCAGAATGAGCCATCAAAAATAAGAAAACGTTACATACCAGGTCCAGGACGAGGAGGCATAGGAGCAGGACGGCCACCGGGTGGGGCTGGAGCTGGTCTCGGCACAGGGGATGGGCCGTTTGGTGCCGGTCTAAAGAGGCGAATAAAATGAATCAAGAATTTCTTTTTAAAAAAATACCTGTAGTCACTTGGAGGTAAAGGAGGCGGGGCGCTGTCACTGGCCAAACTGGACAGATTTACTTCACTGATGATGGAAAGGGCCTCTTTGATGGCGTGGTACATTCGCAGCATGTCTTCTCGCTTCTGAGCCTCCAACTGAGACTCTTCCATCAAGGAATCCTGAAAATTAAAGAAAATAATAATATTCAATCTCCTCAATTTCTCGACATACCGTATCACCACACTGATAAAGATGAGCCAGCAGTTCTTCGCGCATGAATTCGCTGACCTGAAAACTGAATTGTAAAAACTCAACTTAAACACACAAATGTGACACAATTCAGATAAATGCATGGTCTTATAAATATGCGTAAGCACTGAATGAATTTTCATATAACTCAAAGAAAAGATATTGCAGTTTGATATTTAAGAAAAGGCCAAAATATTGGTGGATAGGAAAGCTTCTTCGAAAATCAAGACAAATTTTTTAAAATGCTCTAACAATGTACCTGATTGACAATGAGATGCATGATCGCCTTGGGAACGAGGTCCTTGATGGTTTTCGTGATGATTCTCATGTACGAATCAACCAGGTTACGAATTGTCTCCACCTGCAATTCATTTAGTCAGTTATGTTCTTCGTTCACCCATTTCAACCTGTCTTTCGAGTGCCGGATCCATCGAAGTGTCTTCCTGACCTGCTTGTTCCTGAAGTTATTCAATCATTATCTCCTCTTTACTTATCATTTCAAGTAATAGAATCGCCCAAACACAACTCAACTATGCGTACAACATAAAGATAGGAATACCATTGCATAAATCATCAGCAAAATCTCTAATTTTTGTTCATGCAAGAATTTCTTAAATTTCATGCAGCAAGATTTTAGAAATTGTTTTTTGATTTTATGCAACAGTCTTCAGATACCGGTTTTATGAGAACTATTAAACGTGCAAACCTCTGCCTGGAAATTATTTCAGTGATGACAAATTA
>LIAE01008700.1:60186-71600 GCA_002287525.1 Diploscapter pachys | reverse complement strand
TGATTTATTTCAACACGCGCTCACATCCACACATCCAGTGATCGATACACTTATTTACCCTATCATTTCTCGTGCGTAGGTGATTTGTGTCCTAATTGTAAATCGATAGTTCGACCGAGTCCGAGCGAGTCACGCTCACTTGTCTCTCCCCCCTTCCCTCAAATGCTCACTTACTTCCCCTCCTTCTTCTCGCTTTCACCTTTCACTCGCAATCTCTCAATCCATCCAACAGGATAACATGTGTTTCACAACTTTCCCTGCTCCATCCACAACAAATGAAATATGAATTCCGCTGCGTGCTGCGCGTCAAATTACGTATGAGGCGCTTTGCAATTGGCTTCTTCCTCTCGTTGGCCTTTCAAGTACAAGTTTATGCTGTGAAATGCTGAAGAATGAAGATTCGAGAGAATGAAGCGGAGAATCTCGGCGAATGTTAAGAGGGGGGGAAACAAGGCAAATGGAGGAGAAGGGAAAAGGATGACCGCTGGGGGAATTGCTGCATTGCTTCTTGGCTGCTAGAGGCTGATGCATCCCATCCCATCCTCCCTCCTTCCTGTGTCTTCCCTCTCTACCCTTCCACTCCTACTCTTCCCGCTTCTTTCATTCTCCAAACTTGTCGGTTTGCAATTCAGCAGTCGGGCAGTCGGGCAGTCGGGCAGTCGGGGGCAGTCAGTCAGTAGTAGTAGTAGTTGACTGGACTCGTCGACTCCAAAAGTCCCCTCTCTGTGTTCCTGCATCTGCCTGCCCGCGCAGTTCGCATTCATTCCATCTAACCGCCATAATTCTTTCCTTTATTTCCTCCTCCTCCCACTTCGATCATCACCCCCCGATATTCCTCCCTTAGCCCCCAACCCTTCCCATTTTATATTTGGCCTTGTGTTTCACTTTTCTCCATCTGCCTATTTCTTCTCTTTCATTGTCTGTTTCTGTTTTCCCTCGGTCACTCATTCTCATTCCTTTCCACTCGGGTCTCTGCATTTATGTTTTGTCATTGTCATTGTCATTATCGTTTTCATTTTTCATCTGTTCCAGGATTAGACCGTCCACAGCCAGTGCAAAGGCAAAGGACAACAAGCAGTCAGGCAGGCGGTCAGTCGAGAGCTGGAGGAGAAAGACAAGGAATGACTTCACTGGACGATGTGGACCTGAATGCCTTGAGGGTAAGCAGATAATCAACTTATAGCTTTTGTCATTTTAAAATTGTGCAAGAAAATGAATTCGGGAAGGAGGATGGCTAAAACGAATTGAAATAAAAACGTCGAATTCTTAGAATTTCAAATCAATTGCAGGATCCATCTGGGATATTCGATCTGATTGAAGTGGTCGGCAATGGTACGTACGGACAGGTGTACAAGGTATGATTTTTTTTTTCAATTTTACGTTCAATAACTTCCCAATAAATAAAATGAATCGAACATACACATTTTTTATTTTACTGCAGCAATTTGCGAACTTTTATGTCACTGATTACTGGTGTTTTATTGTTAGGTCAAGTCAGAGACGGAGAAAGTAATTTCACAACTAATTTTAAAATTTAAATGTCTTTGACCTGTATTCGTTGGAAAGATGTTGAGAGCGTGTTCAGAAAAGGCGCATGTTTGAAAATATGCATTGGATAGGCTTCTTGTATCAATTGTTCAGCTAATGTTCACTTTATTTTGTGATCATAGTTTCCCCTAATTCAAGCATTTTCCAGTATTCCATTTTCAAACGCGTCGAATTTCGATAGTTCACAATCAATTAGAAACATTATTTTATCAGATTTAAATGCAAGTAATTAACTTTCAGGGCAAGCACGTCAAAACTGCTCAATTGGCCGCGATCAAGATCATGAACATAAACGATGATGAGGAAGAGGAAATCAAGCAGGAGATCAACATGCTCAAGAAGGTTGGAATTTTAGAAGATTACTTTTTCTTTTTTTTTTTTTTAAATTTTTTTATCAAATTCTTCCAGTACTCGCATCACCGAAACATCGCGACCTACTACGGCGCATTCATCAAGAAACTGCCCTCCTCCACGGGCAAACACGACCAGTTGTGGCTCGTGATGGAGTTCTGTGGAAGTGGATCTGTGACTGATTTGGTCAAGAGCAGCAAGGGCGGATATATCAAAGAGGAGTGGATCGCCTACATCTGCAGAGAGATTCTTAGGGTACGATTTTAGCTCTCATTTCCTAAACATCAGTCGCTTTCATATCGCAATTTATTTGGGAACAAAATAGCATTGAGATTTATATCTACTCGGCGTACTTTATATCAATTGGTTGTTTTTTTTTTCTTCAAAAATAACTGCCGATCGCAGTACGCGCTGGTGTCGCCTGATTTTTTCACTATCATTCGTTAACTGATCGGTACCAATTGATATAAAATATGCAGATATACGAGTTTCTGAGAATGCATACAAACTAGCTTGAAATTTACAAACCTTCAAATCATGTCAGTGATGATTTCATAAAGCAGAACATTTTGTATTTTTTTTTGCAAATTTTTATACAGAGTCATTACTTTTCAGGGTCTCTATCACCTTCACTCCAACAAGGTAATCCATCGTGATATCAAAGGACAGAATGTGCTTCTGACGGACACTGCAGAAGTGAAACTCGTCGATTTTGGAGTGTCTGCTCAACTCGACAAAACTGTCGGAAGAAGGAACACTTTCATTGGAACTCCTTATTGGTGAGTTTTTTAATGATATTTGATAAGAAAATAAATGTATCTTCTTTTTCTATTTATGATTCTACTATTTCAAAAAAAAATCTTCCTCATGTTCTGGACTAATTTATAATTTATATTTTCAGGATGGCTCCGGAAGTGATAGCCTGTGACGAGAATCCCGAAGCGACTTACGACTCTCGGTCAGATTTGTGGTCGCTAGGTTAGCTGAAAGAAGGAATACATGAATAATTGATATGATAAACGTTGTTTCAGGCATCACGAGTCTCGAAATGGCTGAAGGACATCCTCCCTTGTGTGACATGCATCCTATGTGAGTTTTTAATAATTCAACGGAAGATCGCTTTGAAAAATTGTCGAAAATAAAGATAGGAAGAAGCTATTCTCCATTATGTCCGAGATGAACGTCGTTTGCATTGAAAGGGGAACGCATCGACCCCTGTTTGGGGAATAAAAGGTGACAGAGTGCAGAGATGCAGACGCTAATGGTTAAGTTCGCAGGCGCCTCTTCCTCCTCCCTTTGCAAACGTTAATCTCGGATATAATGAAGAGTGATTTTGGAAGAAACTCAATCTCACTTCATTGTTGTCAAACATCTATTTTTTGTGTTTCAGGCGAGCTCTATTCTTAATTCCCCGAAACCCACCACCCAGACTCAAAAAGAACAAGAAGTGGTCCAAGAAATTCGAAGGATTTATTGGTAAGAAGATGAGTAGAAAGGAAAAATGAAGGATTGAATTTCCAGAAACTGTTCTTGTGAAAGACTATCATCAGCGTCCATTCACAGATGGCTTATTGAGGCATCCATTCATAAAGGACCAGCTGCCTGAGAAAACCATCAGAATTGCGATCAAGGACCACATCGACAGGCACAGAAGAATCAACAAGAAGGATGAAGGGGAGTACGAGTATTCGGGCAGTGATGATGACGAGTCCACGGGCAGACATGCAGGCGGACCTCATGATGGTAGATTTTTGAAAGATAAAATATCGTTGGAGGGGAATCTTGAGTGGAATTTACATTAATGAAAACTACCAAATGATTTGAAATGTCAGCTATTTTGATCATTTATTCATTTTCTTTTATTTCAAATTTGGTGAGAAGAAAGTTTGTCGCAATCAGACTTCTCAAATTTGAAAAAAAGTTAAACTCGCACTCGCTCCGCTCCTTGAGTGCGGTTTTTTTTTTTTGAGAAACCTGGTCGCAATTCCTTTCCCATCAATGAACGTTTTCTTTGGTAGGCCATAAAATGAGGAGGAAAGAATCATAAATGATATATGACAGAGTTATAAATGTGTAACTATTATCAACACTATTGACTTGTTTATTCAAATCTTTCTTTTCAGACGCACCTTCAATGATTCCTGCAGACAACACTCTGAGAAAGGGATTCCAGCGAATTCAAGAGAACAACCGAGGAGCATTCGAGCAGGCAGGGGCTCAGCAGCCGAGGAGAGTTGCACCCCAAATGCACAGATCGCCTGGAATGGGAGGACCTTCGGGGGCCATGTCTCCGCCTTCCGGAGCCATGCATGGAGGCGCTTATAATCGGTAATATTTTCTAAAGTTTCCTTAGTTATGTATGATTTAGTATTCGGTACTATCATGTCATGATAATAATGCATATTTAAAAAAAAAATAAAACCTCCTTATCTTCCCTAACCTTCGCTAAAGTTTAGAATATTGACGATGACATGTCGGTCAAAAATACTAGGGACATTTATCGAACATGATTCTTTACCAATTTGTTTACATTGTCGGCTGCAAACCATTGAAAACGAGCTAGAATTGACTCACTGAGAGAGAAAGAAAGGTGCACGAACGCGCGATTATTGTCGAATTTCTTCGTTTTCATTTGCTTTATTCAATTAATTTATTTTTGTTATCCAAATATCAGGTGAGATAATCGGAAGCCCCTGAAACCAATGACACGTCGAACGAATACTGCCAACAGTGAAAAATCGTGGGGAAACGATTTTGAATTCAACAGTCGAATTGATAATTATCCTCGCGAGTTCTTCGATTTCAGAAGCTTCAGACTATCGCGCCTAAGATTAGAATAACAAAAATAAATAAATAAGTTGAATAAAACAAATGAAAATGAAGCAACTCGGTGATAATCACGCTGCATCAATTTTGGCTCGTTTTCAATGGTTTGCAGCCGACAATATTTTATGAGAAGTGTCAAATAATTTGAATAGTTGAAACGGCAATTTCCATGAGTTTCAAACTCAACTCACAATTTATTTGTTTATTTTCAGTTACATGGTGGATCCGAAGCGAGAGGAGGAAGTGAAGATGCGAGCTGCACAGGCAGCGCAGAGACGGCCTCAGGACAGGAGGCAGAGGCCCAACAGCCATCATCAGAAAAGCCCTCCACAGTCACACCCCGCCGCACCACACCTGGCTGATCTGGCCAATTATGAGAGGAGACGAAGAAACGAAAGGGAGGAAAGAGCTGCTGCTGCTGCTGCTGCTGCTGCTGGCAGGGAGAGGGACAGAAGTGGACACAGGGCAGGGGGAATGCCTGTCGCGAGGGTGTCTGCGAATCTGTCCGCTAGTCCGATGAGGAAACTGAGTGAACCATCGCTGCATCAGCCACAACATGCCAGGCCTGAGGTGAGACGATTTTCACTCGGAAAATTGCAAATAGTGATAACTGAAACAACGAAAGGCACTCGAGATATAACGAATTTTAGCATCGTTTTTTTTTACAGATTCATCGTTTGTGCACAATTGAAAAGTTCGAAATTAGAAAAAAAAAGATTCCTAAGAAAAGAGAATTCTGAAGACATGATTCATCATGATATCTCGGGTCTACGGAGAGAGTAGTGCATACTAAACACTAGTGAAAGATACTTATCCAGCACATTTATTGCCAACCAATCACTCATCTCCTAATTGTGCAGGATCTGGATGCATTGGCCTGTGAACTATCCCGCATGGGGTCCTCGGTCGTCTCCGTCCCAGTGCCCGTGTCCATCGAACCCACTCACTCAGCCCATTCGGCCCACTCGGTCTCTGTCTCCCCTCCTCCCCCTGCACCTCCTCCACGAGATGCCTCCATCGCTAACATCGTCGCTGATAGTGTGAGTTATCTAATTTCGGTAACTATGCAAAAATAGAGGGATACATTCCCGGTCAGGGCTAATCGGTATAAGTTTCATTTAAAAAAAAATTCTCGTTCAAATTTCTTTGATTCCTCCGTTCAACCATTTTAAAAATGATCTTTTTCCTCAGATGAGAAATGTAATTCTACGGCTATTTCAAAAGGATTTTTAATGGGTCGATTAAACGATTTTATAAGAAAGTTTTCGTTAGAATTTTCTATAAAATCACCAGGCGGTCTTTTCGAAAAACTCTTTTGAGATATGCAGAATTGCGTCGCACATATGTTATACAACGAATTTTCTAAATAGTTGAGCGGACGACTTTTTTTAAACCTTTAACAATGAATTTTAACAAAATTATACTTCTCAGCCTTAGTTTCAGCAAATAGTTTTGATTTGTTTCCAATTTGAATTTATACAAATTAAAAATCGTAAAAATTGTTTGTAGCAACTCCTTCATTTATTGATTTTGAAAGAGAATATTCTTCCAGGATTCACTAAATGGAACATTGCGAGGACCGAACAAGCCCCTTCCCCCGACCCCCACAGATGGTCTGTCCTCGGAGGATACGCGATTGCATTCTCACTCCTCTTCCAATCAAGTGACTAATGGCCACGAGGTGAGCATAGAAGCAGCCACATGTTTATTTGACTAATATCTTGCCCTTGCAGTCCTCTCACAACGGCAAGGGACAGGCAGAATTTGCATTTGCCGGAGAGAGCAGCTCTGAGAGCGAGGACGAGGAGCTCGTCGTGTCGCAGCAACAGCAGCAACCCAGGCGCGTCGCCTCAGGACCCATTCCTCTCGCTCCTGCTCAATCGGCTCACAGGTAAACAATTTTTACTCAGATGAAAATTGTAATTTATTAGTTTATTTGATGACTCATTTGAGTTGTGAAGCTGTCATGTTGAAGAAAATGAACATGGAATAGAGCTTCAGAGTAATAATCCATACATGCATATTTTCACGTTTTGAACAAAGCGAAATTTTTACTTTGTTTCTATCTGGTCGAAATAGAATTGGGCATTTAGATTACTGTAAATTGCGCATCATTTTTAATCTTTCACTGACTAATTTTCCAAGCTCCAAATCTAAAAAATAATTTTTATTTTTCAGAAGCCTGGCAATGCCCGATTTACTGCCCCATCCTCAGGAGCCTCGAAGAAACTTCTCCGAAGTCCGTCAAGTTAGCGACGATCGAGATGAAGAGGTGAATATTTCTTTTTTTACTCATTTCATTCAGAATTTATTTTTTTTTTAAATATCAGTTTTATTTTTTTTTAAATCGTTGTCAGATTGCTTCATTATTTGGCAGTTTCTACGTAAGTTATTGTCGTTTTAGACAACGTAAACAATTGATATTGTGATGTTTCTTCTTTTTGATAATCCATTCTTCTATCAACCACTCTACCCCCAGCTTTCCTTCTCGACCTATGCAAACTATCCTCATTTAGCAGCCAGGCTCGAATGGCATGCGGAATCCTTCCCAGTCCCTGAGGGAGAGGGAGAAATCGTTCGTCGGATATTTCGGTGCGATGGGAGGAGTTAGCTCGAATGGAGCGAGCGGAGGCACAGTCAACAGGCCGGGCAGAGCTGCTCATGACAGTCAAGTTCAAGTAAGGAGTTGCCATTTGTTCACAGAACTGAATTACTTCTTTGAAATTTATCCAACTATATGGACTGATTAGTTTTGATAGAAAAAGATTATTTTTTGTCAAAATGTATGATCTAGGAATTGCGCAGATTTTTAAAGAAATACAAAGAATATTTCAACCACTACATCTAATTTATCTGGCAAACTGTTCCAATTGAAATTAAGATGAACATGTTCAGGTGAACGTGAACCCGAACTCGCAAACGACGCATAGCGAATCTGATGCACCGGAAATTAGAAAGTATAAGAAGAAGTTCAGTGGGGACATCTTGTGTGCAGCGCTGTGGGGAGTGAATTTGCTCATTGGAACTGATTCTGGACTCATGCTGCTTGACAGAAGTGGACAGGGAAAAGGTACATTATTCTCTATAGGGCATGAAATGTCTACGGCAAATTGAGCATATAAAGTGAAAGTATGAGCCTATATGAACGATTGTTTAGTTGTCTTTTCGAATTTTTCGCATCTCTGCCTTTATTTTATAGTTTTATCACGTCTTGATTTGTGTTTTGTAAATTACAAATTCAAATCTATATCTGATCAAGTTTATATCGACACAGACTTTGCCATAACCTGTGCGTCTATCTTTTCATCATACCATGTCTTTACAGTCTATCAACTAATCAACCGACGTCGATTCGATCAAATGACGGTGCTGGAAGGACAGAACATTCTCGTTACTATTTCTGGAAGGAAAAGGAGAATCAGAGTTTATTACCTGAGTTGGCTGAAACAGAAAATTCTTCGAACAGAAGTGAGCTTTTGAATTTACAAAAAATAAATAAATAATATAATTAGGGATCGGGTAATGGACAAGCAACAGAGAAGAGGAACGGCTGGGTGAATGTTGGCGACTTAATGGGTGCAGTCCACTTCAAGATCGTTCGATACGAACGAATAAAATTCCTGGTTGTTGGACTCGAAAGCAGCATCGAAATTTATGCCTGGGCGCCTAAACCCTACCATAAATTCATGAGCTTCAAGGTAATTTATAATTCTTTATTTTTGCCATTTGTTGCATCTACTAGATGAGGCACAATGTAAACATCAGCCAATTAGACTTTTACTTATCTTCTTCGAATTAAGAGACATCACGAGATTTAACTCGTGGTGTATTAAATGTAGTAAACAGTCTCAATTTCAAGATATTCCATACTTCGATTAAATTTAAAATTTAGTCGTTCGGTTCATTGAGCCACTTGCCTCTTATCGTGGACCTGACAGTGGAAGAGAATGCCCGTCTTAAAGTGCTCTACGGTTCGCAACACGGTTTCCACGCGATCGACCTCGATTCTGCTGCCATTTACGATATTTATACGCCACAGAATGTAGCAATTTTTCTCTCGACTAAACTATAATTTATCTTTCAGACGTCGCATAATATCGTCCCTCACTGCGTCGTTGTTCTTCCCAATACAAACGGAATGCAGTTGCTGCTCTGCTATGATAATGAAGGCGTCTATGTGAACACCTACGGAAAGATGGCAAAGAACGTCGTCTTACAATGGGGCGAAGCACCTTCTTCTGTCGGTATGTCATCAAATTTCATTTCTTTTTTTTATTTTTGTTTTTTCAGCTTATATTTCAACGGGTCAAATAATGGGATGGGGTCATAAGGCGATCGAGATCCGATGTGTGGATACGGGCCATTTGGATGGAGTGTTCATGCACAAAAAGGCGCAACGGCTCAAGTTCTTGTGCGAGAGAAATGACAAGGTATCGATTTTTCTTCACTTCATCGCTTTTTCATCTAGTGAACGTAGTTTGTACTAAATTATCAATCCCGAAATTCTAAACAAACTCTTTTCTCAATTTTTGGATAACTTGATCATCAGTAAAAATAATTCTCGAATTTCCAGGTATTCTTCTCATCTGCAAAGGGTGGCGGCTCATGCCAGATCTATTTTATGACTCTGAATCGGCCAGGTCTGAGCAATTGGTAAAGCACTGCAATATTTCACTGCATTCAATCAGTGAATTGCCTGAATAAGTAAGACTCCATGGTGCCCATTTTCTGGTTACAACAATCTTGATTTCATTTTATCTGCAATAGATTTGCAAATCTTCATTTCCTTCAAGTTTCCATTTCCTCAATAAAATTGCCATCTTCGACCTTTCTAATGAGTAGCTTCAATTCGACTTGTTGTGTGTAAATAGGACTTCCCTTTCCTTTTCCATTTCATCGTGCTCTGCACTGCTCTTCTCCATGCTCTTTCTTCTTGCTCATTCTACTTTTACCTGTCCTCTATTGTCGAACAAATTCATTTATTATTTTAGATTATTTTATTATTTGCTTTATAGTCATTCCCATTTAATATCTATTGCCTGTCCAGACATCTTTGATCGTTGCTGAAAACATCCCCTCACAAATATTTCTATGATTCATTTATTTTATTCTATGTATCTAATTTTATTTCTAACGTCTATCTAATTTTCTATGCTCTGACTCTTATTTAGCGGTCTTTCTTTAAACGGTGCGCATTATGATTTTCGAATTTGTCTCATTTTTTACTCATTTTCTATGCATCTGATGTGTTTTATGAATTTTGCCGCCAAATTTTTTCTTCAAGGCGGAGTCATTTTTCATCTTCTCAATGCAATGCACAATACTCTTCTCTTCTTGTTCAATCATTTTTCCTGAAGACTTTGCTAAAATCGAGCGGTGTCTTTGTTCAATTTGACGTTGAATGTTCTGAATTCAGAAACATCTCCCCTCATTCAATAGAATAATTGAATTGTTGATTTGTGATAAAGAATTAATGAATACATATTCGTATGGATGATAGTCTCAGTTAATGACTGGAATGTCTTCGGTCTCTGCACCTGTGTTGCTGGCCCTTTGATTCCACCTCCTGCCGCTTTATTGCGTCATTCATTCCCTCCCTCTTCGACTTGCCTTCAGGTGATAATTGTTCCTAATTCGTTGTGTCCCCTTTCCACCACTCCTTTCTCTTTTGCCGTTTGACCTTCTACGACCTTTCCCATTTATGGTAGCTATCAAAGTATTGTCAAGCATTATTGAATGCCTTTGATGAAGAATGTTACCGGATTGCAATCAATCATCCAAGACATGAAGTACAAGACAGATCAAATACCATATCCGCTAAATTTAGAATACGAGCCAGCATATATTTGATGCATGAATAATGCGATGGTGGTACCAATGTGACTAAATTTATCAGTGAATAGATCTCGAGGAAGACGATCATACGAGATCCACGACCTACCCTCTATAATATTCTCTTCAATTTTTACATCTACTTGAAATTAAAAAAAAAAATCTCGCCATGAGTGATGACTTCATAGCCTATGATTCCGCTCTACATCTCGTATATTTTTCGGGCAAAGTGCCCTCTCAACCTACACCGTATATTTCCCCCACTCACATTTTTGGGAAGGGCCTTCTTGAGAGAACAAGTAGGGAAAAGACACGCTGCCTTTTTTCATCTGACAAAAATGCTCCCTAAATGTTAATGAAGATCGAAATTTCGGAAAAATGATAATGAAGTATCAATTGTTCGTTCTTCTAAGTATTGGCCATTTTTATTCATGATCTAAAAATCACAGATTCCTTCAAATGAGTCTCATTCTCAATTTTCTTGGCTTGTATTTGCCTTATCTGTAGATCTCCGCTCACTCCCGCACACGACCATCCATAGTCATTTTGACCTTCCCTTTCCCTCGCCTCTTTGCAGCTATTCCCCTCCACCCCTGTCATGTCCCAGTCCATTAACTCATTTTTTCATGCTCTTATTCCGTTCCTATCTCCAAATCATCTCTCCTTGAATCGTTTTTCATCATTATTTGCCATTCAAAATCGAGCAAATTTAAACGGAACAGGTACTAAAAATAAATCCCATAAAAATTCATTTATTTAGCAAAATCGAATGAGAGGAATATGCACAAAGACAGTTTTACACGTAAATCAGAACTGGAATGTTTGAGATGGAAAAAGACCTGTAAAATGACAGACAA
>LIAE01008700.1:39711-49849 GCA_002287525.1 Diploscapter pachys | reverse complement strand
TGGGCAGACCTGATCCCAATTTTTCGACCATCAATTTTTTGTTAGTCTGCATTTTCTTTGGGTTTTGTTAAGGTTGACAACACGTATTAGAAAAATCGTATCTATACCCACGCTAAACTCTAACTTTCTTACGTTTAACCTGATAGTTTCGAACAGGCACAGATTCTTAGGTCCTGTATATCCGTATCTTACCTGTTGGAATCCCCGTTTTTGGTTGATTTCGTTGAGTCTAGTGATAATTTAGGGGCTTATGTTTTCCATAACGCGGCGCCTCTCTTGGGGCACTGCGCTTTCAGTACTCGACTTTTCCCTTTGTCTGATCTTCGTGTGTCTTCATGGAGCGTCGTTTTCGTTAGGAAACCTCACCAGTCAATTTGGAAGCTTCTCCTTTTTCAGCAGGTTAGGAAATTCGAAAATTGACAATTTCTTAGGAAAGATCATAGGAAAAGATTGTTCAAATCCCAAATTTGCTAATTTTTAGCACAATCGATCTCCTGCTGCTATGTCTGGTTCGAATGGGGCTTTTCCTTCTGCCAACTGGACTCTACTACAGCAACAAATCACATCTTCTGCCTTATATGATTCAGGTAAAATTGCCAAAAGTTAATTTTTGCACATCCTTGATTTTGAAAATGAAAAAATCAAATGAACGATTTTCCAGCCAATCTTCTGCATCTCTCTTCTGATGTACGCTGTAAGCCCCACGAAATTGCTCCTTCTCGTTGAGAAAATTCCATCGGGTATTTATTCTTCTAGAGGGTTTTAGAAAATGAACATTTCAGGAACCCCTCTGTACTTCGGTGACTACGCGATTCTGATCTGGAACTTCGTCGCTTCGATGATTCTCGACACTTCTTGGCGAACCTACTTCAGCAAACCCCCATCTGCCTATGTGCCTTTAGAAGAGGAAGAGGATGTGAGCTTTTTTTAGAAAATAAAAAAAATTTTTAAATTAGAGATCAGAAATTTTAAATTTAAAAAATATTTTGGCAACTTGTATTTGCCCGTGGCGTGCTGTAATGAAATGTGTTATGTCGAAATACTGCCATGTCAAATTTACCTTACAACACGTCGCGACAAACCCAGATTGCCATATTTTTACCAAGTTCAAAAATTGAAGATAAAATAATCAATAGAAAAAATGTGATTAAATATTGATTCTTGTTTGAGGAAGAAACCCGCCATCGCAACACGTTCGAACTAATCGTTCGTCTGCTGCAGTACTGCAAGCGAGAGTGGGTGTGGCACGTGTCAGGCTTCTCCTGGCTGTTCATCTACTCGGTCACTCGAATATTCGTCCCGTATTATACTGGACAGGTCATTGCGACTGTCGTTGCAACCAAGTCCTACCCAGCCCTGGCAACCGCCGTCTATGTCATGACTGTCATTTCGCTGGTTAGGTGCGACTTTTTGTGTTTTGTTTTTTTCATTTTTATAAAACTTCTAAATAGTCAATTTGGGTGTGAAATATCAATGAAAATCATATTCTTTTTTTTCTAAAAAAAATCAGCTTTTTCCCTTTTATATAAACGCTACTTCTTTTTCAAACTATAAATTTTGTTTGATATTTTGCAAATTGGAGAACTTATTTTGTGCTAATTTTTGAGAGGATCAAAATTAAAATTTGTTTTTTTTCAGCGCCCTCGCAGCCGGTTTCCGAGGTGGCTCATTCGAATACGCCTACGCGCGAATTAACCGCGCGATTCGCTACGACCTCTTCGCGGGACTCATTAAGCAGGAGGTCGCTTTCTTCGACGCGCATAAAACTGGTATTTTGTTTAATTTGAATTTTTGAAGAAAATAAGGAATTTCAGGTGAAATTGCTTCAAGACTTGCCGCCGATTGTCAAACGATGAGTGACACGGTAGCGCTGAATGTCAATGTTTTCTTGAGGTTAGAGATGTTTTTTAGAAAAAGGACCCGGAAGTTTGAAATAGAGGACCCTGTAAAATTTAAATTAAGGGCCCCTGCAAAATAAAATAAAAGACCCTGAACATATAATTGTAAAATTGATTGATTTTCAGAAACTGCGTCATGCTTCTAGGCTCGATGATATTCATGATGACACTGTCTTGGCGACTCTCACTCGTCACGTTCATTTTGGTGCCGATCATTTTTGTCGCTTCCAAGATTTTCGGAACTTATTATGATGTGGGTTTTTGAAATTAAAGAATTTTCAAAATAAGAAATAAAAGAATTGTTTGCAGTTTCTCTCCGAAAAAACGCAAAATGCGATCGCCGATTCGAATGACGTGGCTGAAGAGGTGATTTCAACAATGCGCACAGGTACCATATTTTTGAAAGTGTTACCCTTAGATAAAATATCAATTTTATCAACTAAAAGTTCGATTGCAGTCCGCTCATTCGCCTGCGAAAATGTGGAGTCGGATCGATTCTACGAGAAGCTCACCGTCACGTTGAAAATCACGAAAACAAAAGCGATTGCCTATGTCGGATTTCTCTGGGTTTCGGAGGTCAGTCTGAAAATGGTTGATTTTTCAACTTTCTGAATTCAGCTCTTCCAAACGTTCATTATCGTTGCCGTCCTCTGGTATGGAGGTCACTTGGTCTTGCAGCAGAAATTGAAGGTTAGGTTTTGAATTTTTGAAATTCTTTTAAAAATGATTTTAGGCTGACCTCCTGGTGTCCTTCCTTCTCTACCAAATGCAACTCGGTGATAACTTGAGGCAAATGGGCGAAGTCTGGACGGGTCTCATGCAGTCGGTCGGAGCTAGTAGAAAGGTACTCGAGAAAATGAGCATAAATTAAACAAATGCCAATGGCATTTCCTGAACGATATCGTATTTTGGTTTTCTGACTAATTGGATAAAAATTGGAAATAAAAAAAATTTTTCTTAGGTATTCGAATACATCGATCGACAACCGCGTATCGAGCACAAAGGCACGATGCAGCCGCCTGAGGTCAAAGGAAGAATCGAGTTCCGAAACATCCACTTCAGCTATCCGATCAGGAGTGCGATTCCCATTCTTAGGGTAAAATTGTTATCTGAAAATTAAGAAAAGTCCAACACATTTCCGAGAAAAAGATTGTGGTGGTGTATTTTTGTAATTCTCAATTTTTCTTAAAAAATCAACAATTTTCAGGACTTGTCTTTCACAGTAGAACCCGGCGAAACAGTCGCACTTGTCGGTCCCTCAGGCTCAGGAAAATCGTCCTGCATTTCCCTGCTCGAAAATTTCTACCAGCCAAACGCAGGACAAGTTCTGATTGATGGAGTGCCGTTAGAGGAGTACGAACATCACTACATTCATAAGAAGGTAAAATTATTCGGAAGCTTTGTAACTTTTGATGAAATAACGTGTGAGATTAGAAGAGCATAGAAAATAAAAAAACTTTTCATATTATCTCTTGAAGTTGCAAGGCTACGAAATTTCAAAATTAGCAAAAAAGATTTAAAAATGGAATTTTTGCAGATAGCCTTGGTCGGACAAGAGCCCGTGCTGTTCGCTAGATCCGTCAAGGAGAATATACGATACTGCGTGGATGCCACAGAAGAGGTAAGGGCGCAAACGATAGGAAAAATAAAGTCAAGCATTGATTAATTTCAAAAATCGATAAAAAATGAGAATTAGAATAAAACCAATGATTTCAGCAAGTGATCGAGGCAGCTGAAATGGCGAACGCACACAGCTTCATCATGCAAACCACCATGCGGTACGAAACGAATGTCGGAGAGAAGGGATCGCAAATGTCCGGTAAGAAAATTCGAATAAATTCAAAATTCTGAATTTTAACTCTCGAATTCCAAAATTAACGAAATTCGTCTATTTGTGAAAAGATATTTTTTTTTTTTAAATCTGAATTCTTGATTTTTAGGGGGACAAAAGCAGAGAATTGCAATTGCGAGAGCAATTGTGAGAGAACCGGCAATTCTACTTCTCGATGAAGCGACGTCAGCATTGGATACAGAATCAGAATCCATTGTGCAGGCGAGATCTTGAAATTTGAAACAAATAAACGATTCAATTACTTCAACTTTTTTAAGGAAAAATACTCTTCTTTTCCTGAATTTCCTAATTTCAGGAAGCCATCTACAAGAATCTCGACGGCAAGAGTGTCATTCTAATCGCGCACAGACTTTCGACTGTAGAAAAAGCAGATAAAATCATCGTTATTAATAAGGTCAGGAAAATGCTCAGATTTCAATTAATAATAATAATTGAAGAATGAAGAACAAAATTGAAATTCTGAATCTGCACAAAATTTTGATTATCTTCGATTTCAAGTTTTTTTGTTTCTTTCTTAAAAATCAAAATTTAGAAAGTATTTTGCAGGGCCGAGTCGAGCAGATTGGAAACCACGAGCAGCTGCTGCGACAAACCGAAGGCACCTATGCCAAATTGGTGCAGAGACAGATGATGGGCGACGACAAGAAAAGGAAGCCGAGATCGCCTCCGGCAGGAACCTCTAACCCGCAACAACAACAAGCAGGGTCTATGGCTAGGTAGGGGAAATTTGAGATTCTTGCAACATATGCACCCATTTCTCAACAGTGTATGTATTTGAAAAGCTTTTGGATATATTTTTTAAATGAAAAGTTTTGACTGGAAAAATTATGAAATTTTCAAATATGGATTAGGATTTTCATGAAATAAACAAATTTCCAGAAAAATCAGCCCTCGTGATCCAAGTGGAGTCCCGATGTCTCTTCTGTCGACCTCATTCAGTGCCAGTAGCGCCACATCTCACTAGAAATCTGTTGATCGATTTGTTTTTTTATTTTTATTTTAGATTTTTTAGAACTTTTTTATTGTTGAATAAAGCCAAGAGAAAGAATCATTTATTTCATTTCTTCATGGAAAATTTGGTTTATTTGAAACCACATGACTATATCTAGACTTCTGTATTGTGAAAATCCTAATTTTTGAGCAAATCCATTTAATTTCATTTTTCTAGAATAACCCTGAAAGCCCGCATTTTGCTAAATTCTACACAATTTTGGGCGAAGCTCGTTCCAGTTCTGATTCAGAAGAGGTGATATTTACAACAACAAAAAATTGAAAGAATCGCCCTATTGTAAAGTCACCTGATTGTTTCCAAAAACATTGAAAGAAGGCGACTGTTACAACAGACCAAAAATTAGGCTTCTTGAAAATTTCGTATTTCTTCTCAGAATGCTAAATCTTTCAAGAATCCTAAGAAACTTCAGAAATTCGAAAACTAATCAGAAGAAAATCTATGGAATGACGATGTTTTTGATCGGAGTATGAGTAATTGGGGTACTTATTGGAGAAGGTTTGGGGTAATAGTCAGGGGAAGAGGCTTTCTGAAAAAGCGCCACCAATCTGGGATTGAGCAGTGATCGAGCCAGCATGAATGCGGTCACGTGCCCGTGTCCCTGCAAGTGCTCCACACTCATTCCTGGCCAGACCTTCTCGAAGTCGGGCGCGTCGTTGCGGACGATGTAGCGGTCTTGGTCACCTACAAATTGAGAAAGTCATATCTTGAATAGGGAAAATTAATTGTTTTTGTTGGTTTAATTTTGGAACAGAAATCAAGAAAAATGGAATTTGGTGATTTTTCAAGAAATACAATTTTTTAGAGAATGAAAATTTGACCAATAATGCAGTGGCAAAGTGCCGGCTCGAGGGGCACGGGATAGTTGGTCAAGTTGGTGAAGTCCTCCATCAGAATCCACATCAGGTTCTTGGCCAGGCCGAGCTGATTTTTGTCGTTCATCGCTCTCTAAAAATGATAAACTTTTAAGCAGCTCTTTAAAAAATTCATGGCTCAAAAATGGAAGAGCTTTGGCTTTGGGGTACTTCTCAGGGAATTTTTGAAATCGAATTTTCGGTGCCTAATTTTTTTTTTAATTTGAATAAAAAATCTCACCGCTCTATCGACCCATTCAGTGCCAGGCACCTCTTTCAGTTTGTCGGTGTAGTGCCTGTCCTCCAATTGCTTTTGAAGCCTATGGTAAAAAATACAAATAGTGAATAAGATGTGAATTTGAAACATTTTCCCAATATTTTTGCACTATTCTTATAAATTTTCAAATTACCTGTCATAAGGGATGGAAGTGGCAATCTCGCCCCGAGTGTAGACCGGAGCTGCGGTTGTCCAAGAGAGGGAAGGCAGCGCTATAACGGGGTGGCAAATGTTCGAGGCGGCTAAAGAAGTCATGAACCCACCGAGGGAGGTCTGGAAAAACCAAGATTTGTCGATTTTGATTTTGAATAAAAAAATCCTACCCCCGAAATTCCAAGCGGCCAAAAGCCCTCCTTGTAAGCCCACTGCAGGAGATAGTTCACTTCGAAAATGATCGCAGCACCCATAACAAACAGGTCAGAGACGTTTTTCAACCGGGACAAGGTTTGAGTTGGGGGTTTTCTGGAAAAATAATATTTTTTTAATTTATTGGAAATTATTTTGGAGAAAGGTAATTTTGATTTGAAGGTGTTCTAGATTTTTTAATTGGAAAAACGAAACCTGTTTCCATAAAACGGGATTTCGGGTAGAATGGTGGCAATTCCATGCTGGAGCAGAGGCCGAGCGATTTGCTTCTCTCGCAACAGAATGGTCTGGTCGCCCGTAGCGGGAAGGAGAACGCACAGACCTTTTTGTTCCGAAGGCAAGAAGGCTCTGGAGTTATGTGTTTTATTTTTAATACATAGGATAACAAATCGACCCATATTTTCTAAACCAATACTATTTCATTTGAAGTTTTGAAATTTTCTAAGAGCTTTCATTTTTTAATGAAAATGGCATTTGAAAAAATATAAATTTTAAAAAGCCTACTTGAAAGGCACGATTTCGTTCGGTCCAATCAAATGATTGGGACAAACGGTCGCATACGGACTCTTGAATTTCCCCGTCACAATCCGCACGTTCTTTTCGCGTTTGTCCTGAATTGTTTTTCTGTTGATTTTTTTTTTGAAAAAAAAAGTTTACCTCGAGAATTTTCATTGGCACATTTTCCAAGTTGATTTGTGAAGTCGTGAGTCGATTCCCGACGATCCCTCTTTGATGGATGTAGAGTCTGGAATTCAAAAATTAACAAAAACTCCACTTCTTCCTAAAATAGTTTTTTTTTTTCAAAATATCAACTTTTGAAAATTCTATTTTCTATTGATTTTCTAATCTTCCTTACTCTTTGAGGCATTTCGGGTCCCCGAAGCTGTCAGTGAAGAGTTGGACGAAGGGTCTGAGCAGCCAGGAGCGAACGATGACGTCGATCCGACCCGACATGGCTTCTGCATCCGGCGACTGTGGGAGAACTCCTTTGATTGTCCTCGCTAGTCAGTCCCCCAATCGATTGAACGTCTTCAGACAAGTGGTTGGTACTTTTCTTCTAGCAAATTACTAAAATTATATTTTTGCTCGATGTTTAAAAAATAAAAAAAGAAAATAAACAATTTCTACGCTCTGTTTACAAGATGAGCCAGAAAAATGGAGAAAGATTCATTCGATACCTGTGTTTTCAATCGTTCTTCTCACTATTTCCGCTTTTATTCAGGTTTTTCTCAATGAAATGTGTAGATTCACATCGAGTTTAGACGATCTGAAATTCAAGTATTCTTTAGGGAATCGATCCTATCGTGTGCATCTCGAACTTTGAGGAAAATCTCGACAAAAATTTGCCTATGCGAACTTTTGCAGAAGAAACGGCTAAAGGAAAGTTGAAAGAGGTCTTGGAGAGGTTCAGGAATGAACAGGCGAGTAAAAAATCAACGAAACTGAAATAAATCGGTAAAATTTTTTTGAAAGAAACTTTTCCAGAGAGATTTCGACGTGATAATCGCCTGCGATACGATCATCCACTTCAACGGGGAAATCATTGGAAAACCGAGCGATGCACAAAATGCAGTGGAAACTTTGAAAAAGTAAAAGATAGCAAAAAACGGAATTTTAAAATTGACCTTTTGAAGGAAACTACATAAAAGAGGAAAACAACTAAAGTTTACAAAAGAGATGGGGCTAAAGAGTTGACATTTTGAACGAATGACAAGAAGATGATTTGCATATTTTTGAATTTTGGCCTCTGTAGTTACCACTCTCCTACCATCGCCCTCTTGTAGTTTTCACTCTTTTCTGTGAAATAGTATGTGAAAAGAGAAAATGAGGATGGAGACTACAAGGAGTCGGGTTTTTAAATAAGATTCAGACTTCGAAACAACGTCCACGATGTGTGCACGGGCGTGGCGATGGCCTATCCGAGCGGAGAGCAAGACGTTTTCAGCGATGTGACGAAGGTTGAATTCGGTGACTTCACGGACGAATCCATCCAGAGATACGTCGATTCCAAGGATCCTTTGTAAGTCAAAACAAAAAATCAAATTTTCTGAAATTGCCAAGATATTACAAAAATAATAATCTCATAGAACTCCCAACAAGATTTGAATTCTAGAAATTTGAAGGAAAATAAAGCTTTCCCGTCTCTATGCAATGAATAGAATTGTGAAATTTAAGGATTGAAAGATTTGGAAATTTTCAGGAAAAAGGCAGGCAGTTACGGGATCGGTGAATTTGGAGGCGTATTTGTCAGCAGAATCGAGGGCTGTTTCTACAACGTGGTCGGCATCCCACTGCATCAGGTCTACAAAAGAATGCAGCAGAGAAAAATCGTTCCTTAAAAATAATAAAGAGCGGTAAAAATACTTTCTAAAAGTCATTATAAGAAGCATAAATAGTTTTTAAAGAAAAAATGGAATTTGAAATAAGCATGAATTCTAACGGAATGAACTTGGTTTTTTGGCTTTATGAATGATTTGAAACATTTTGAAAGATTTGAAGAAAAATAGCTTGCTTGACTGAATTTGCTATTTCCCAGTGTTTGCCTCTGAATGTAGAAGAATTCTTATCAGTGAAAATAAGTTATGACCCCAAAAGTAGAGTGGAGAAGATTCTAGGTTCTTGAAAAACGAACAATTTTTATAAGAAGATGTTGAAAGGATAATCCCAAGTTAGTTTTGATTCAATCCTCAAAAGCTTTAGAATTCAAATTCAAAAGAAAGGATGAAGAAAAAGCCTAAAACGGAGAAAAATCACATTGGAAGATTGTCGACTACCGGACTAGCCCTTGAGTTTGTAAAGACAGGGCGAGAAATGCAAAGCTTTTTCCTTTAGGGTCATTCTGTTTAATTTGGACTGTTTTTTGATCAACTCCATTAACTAACTAATAAAATTTGTTATTTGTGTAATTTATATTTATTCGTCTGTTAATTTGTAATATTCCATCCAATTTTACCAACGCCATTTCATAATTGTTGTCCAAAAATCTTGTGGAAGTAAGTCCCCAAAAGTCGACTCACTAGAAGTCAAATTCAAATTAAAGAAGACCATTATAAAGGAAGAAAAACCGTACATATTTAAGTCAGAAAAGTAAATACAATTGATTGAACAAATTCTTCACAAATGTTCCTGTTTTACCCTTCTAGTATTCACGAAATCTTCCAAAACTATATAAAAATGAGTAAAACTTGACTAAATAATTAATTCAAGTCCAAAAGCCAATAAATGATTGACAAGTGTATTTAGCTATCCGGACTTATAAGTGAACAAGAGAATAACTTATTGCTTGACGAGACGGAAAGATTGCTGCTTGGTATTCATGCCTTCGATTGAGATCCCCAAATCGAGCATCGCCTTCATGCCGAGCACGTTTGCCTCTTTGAAGTGGCTGTGAGAGAGGTAGCACTCGGTGACACTATTCGGATTCTAAACATTTGATATTGTGGATGATCGAGAACGATGAAGAAAAGTTACCTGGACAGAAATACGCATATAAGATAGAACAGAATCGGAGCCTGTGAGTGCGCTGATGGTCTTCTCGTTGATGAACGTGCAGTTGGAGCCGGTATCAACCAAGAACCAGACCTTGACGATCGGAGCATCAGGCTCTTTGGCGCGACGGCAATTCAAGCAGACCATGAGGCGGTTGTTCGATCCAGAAATGACACCTTCAACTGGAAACGGCGGGGAAGTGAACGAGCCGGCACTCAAATTTGGAATTTCCGTACTGTCACCGACCTAAAAGCACAAAATTGAGAATAGAAAGGCTCCTAGGAAAGAATCAGACACAGTTAGAAAAAGACGTCAGCTTTCTTCTTCTTCTTCTCTCGCTTCCTCATACTATTTCTTAGAAAAAGTGATGTCTTTTTCTATGAACCAATAGAA
>LIAE01008700.1:20374-35493 GCA_002287525.1 Diploscapter pachys | reverse complement strand
ACGGCTCGTCAAGTGGTGCATAGGCGCAAGTTGCTCTAGCCTTTCTGCTAATACTCTCTGGGCTCGTTCATACTTAGTTTCAATTTGCAACTCGCTCGAAATAGCATGGAAAATCAAGAGCACAAAAATGATGAATCGCGCTCTCTTCACTTCCCATGCTATTTTAAGCGAATTGCAAATTGCAAGTTGCATTGCAACTAAGTATGAACGCGTCCTTGGAAGATGTTGAAAAGATAATCCAAGCAGGGCCGGGCGGAATTCCGAAAAGCAAAATTTCGAATTTCGTCCGGCCCTGATTCCAAAGTTAGTTTTGATTAAATTCCTAAAAGCTTTAGAATTCAAATTCAAGAGCAAGAAAAAAGAAAAGTTTAAAAACGGAGAAAAATCACATTGGAAGATTGTCGACTACCGGACTAGCCCTTTGAGCTTGTAAAGACAGGGCGAGAAATGTAAGGCTTCTCCTTCCTTTAAGATCGTTCTGTTTACTTTCGACTTTGTTTTCTGATCAAGTTTTCTGCTATCAATCAGTCAGTTTTTACTTGTTTTTCTAAAATTGATATTTTCAGAAAAATCGATCAAAATGGATCGATACCCGTTTTCCGCCGACGAGCCGGCCATGCAATTCCAGTTTCGCTCGATGAACAGGAACGAAAATCGGGTGGCTGCTGTACGTATTTATTTATGCTTATTATTTTGGAAAACCAATACAAGAAAATAAAAAAAATTAAAATGTCCATCTTCTAAATTCATGTATTCGATAGAAATCTGAAAATTTTTGCTATTTTTATTGAACCATTTTTTAAATTTATGACTTTTCTAAAAGCTAATATTTTCAGGGCACAACATTATTCCTAGCCTATGCAGTTGAGGTGCTTTTAAGACTTCCAGCCTTCATTCTCGTTGAGCTCTTCTTTCGATACAAAAACATGAAGTTCGAAGAATTAACAGAGACTATGATCAATCAGGTGAGTAAAATGAAAATATCAAACTTTTTTCTTAGTTTTTGAAAAAAAAAGAGATGAATTTTAGACCTCATTCGCAAACACTTCCTATGTTGATATGGCGGCAATTCTCGACTTCATTCATAGAAGGAACTATGATCATTCTGCCTCGCTGATTCTCAGTAATTCAGGTGTGTATCTCGATTATGAACAATGTTTAAGAAAACTTTCAAGGAGTAATTTGAAGTATTTCAAAACATGCGATTTTCTTCAAAAGTCCGAAGACAATAATAGACGAAGAATTTAACGAAAATTGTTTATTATATTCGAGTATTCGTTTCTGAAAAACAAGTCATCAATTAAATTAGGAAAAAATAATAGTGTAAACAATCAAGAGCTGAATTTCTATGCAACTTTTTGAATTAATTTTTTTCAGTGCTCGTTTTGAGTGGTCTCCTTCTGATGCTACCCACCCACCGAGTAATGCGTCTTTACGCGCACTTCATCAGTCTGTGCCTGTTCGCATTTTCGTGGTACATGTCCATTTCCTACGTGAGACTGGAGCAGTCACTCAACGAAGTCGTGCAATTCGATGAATTGAAGAAGCTGGAGAGGCCAGGATTCCATTTTCTGGCGCAGGTATAAACATATGTTATTAAGTTTTCCTATAAAATGATCTTTTTCTACTTTCATGTGATACTTTCTGGAGAAAAGCAAAATTTAGTAAGAAAAACTATTCAAATTGCCTTTATTTCATGAAAAGCATAGAAGGTTGAAAAATACCCATTGTTTTAAAAATATATTTTTTCAGATTCTCCTCGGTGTAATGCAGAGTTTCCTTCTTAGAATAGAACAGGAATCCTACCGATTTGCCCTTCCCGCCTTCGCGCTGCCGATTTTTGTGAGGATGTTTGGTGCAGAGCTGAAGCATCTTATGGCAGGTTGGAATATAGTCTTTATCTCAAAATATATATAATAAAGTAAAATAGAACAGTAAAGTTAGAAAAATTTGAACTTTCTAGAATATCTGAAAGATTAGGAATTTAAAAAAGAAGTCAATAAAATAAATGAGTCGTACTTTCAAAATCGTTTTATTATTTATGAAATTAATTTAGAAGAAAAGAATGATAATTTGCAGTTCACAACGGCTGCTGTGGCTTCGTGATGGTGTGCATCTGCATGTACGTGCTCAACTGCGTTCCGCATATGTGCCAGGCCATGCGCATTCTCATGCTCCAACTAAGGGCCGCATTCACGATTCGGGGAGTGGTGGGAGGTTAGATTTTTGATAAAAATTTCAGAGAAAACGCTAAAATTCCCTATTTTAAGATTTTTCCTAAAAAAGTATTAGAATTTTAATTTTATTTTTAAAAAAAAGTAAAATAGCAATTTTTCAGGATTCCTCTCGATCTGGCGAAGACTAAAAGTCTCTCAACTTCTCTCATTCGCTTGGCTAGTGATGTTTCTCTGTGAAGCGTACGTGGAAATGCATACAAAAGTGAGGGTTTTGTTCTCTTTAGTTTAGCATCTGGAACGATTTTTAGCCAAATTTAATAGGGTATCCCTGTGAGTTTAGTTAAAAATCGTCCCAGACTTTAGAAATTATGCAGAGAAAAGGATGATGTTTTCAGAAACGTGACTGGATTGAACTAGGGCAGATCATCCTTTCCTCGATGGCGAACTGCACAAAAACACCCGTCTCCCTGCTCGCCCTGTCGCTGACTGTCTCCTACATCTCGAAATGGATCACAAATCTGGCACAGCTATTCCTGGGCGGACCGAGGGAACACGTTCACGTCATTGAATATGCGGGGTAGGATTTTTTGTTGATATTCTGATTTTGAATTCTTGAAATAGGGTTCTGAAAATTCTATTAGAAGAAGAAAATCATTAGATCCTGATAGATTAAAAATAAGGCTTTTAAAGGACAACTACTATATGACGGAGTGTGTCTTTTCCACACTATTTCTTTCAAATTTCATCCCCTTGTTTATCTCTAACTAGATTAAATTTGATAGGTCTTTTTGCAGGTACACGGAGGGAATCGTGATGATCGTGATGAGCTGGTATTCCGGAGTGTTGGATGCAGAAATGGGCAGACGCTCGCTGCTCATTGGAATCATTCATTTCAATGGTATGTTTTTCTCATCTAACTTATTTCATTTCAAATTAAAGTTGAGTAGAAATAGATGCCTAGTCAGATTCTTGGATATTTTATAGCCGCCAGAAGAAATGGCATTAGTAAGAAGGGAATAATAAGAAAACAAAGTATTATCGAATTGGCGTTTTTTGCAGTATTATCAGCCCTGCAGTCTTCGATGTTGGAACTTCTCGAACCGAATTTTCTCGCTCTGGTCTCCTTCCCGCTGCCCCGCACCCGTCACGTTCGCTGTCTCTCGTTTGCCATCTTCCTCGCCTCGTCCTCTGCATTTCTCGCTTACGCAATTCCGTTCTTCATCCAATTGGAGCTGTGGTGCGCAATTCTGATCGCGAATTGCCTGCTGACGACGGTCAGGACGATATCTCTGACGCTGAGATACACGGTCAGCACTATTGAGGTGGGAGTTTTGTTTTTATTTTAGAATTTAAAACAATGAAAAGACAAAATTTCAAGATATTTCCAAGATTTTGATCCGAATCTTCTTTTGAAACCCTTTTAAAAGAATTGTTTTTATCGGGAAGAAAATAGCTTTCAATGTTTCAGTCCCGCCGAGTGGAACCTTGGAACAACGCGGACAGCGTGATGTACGGAATCGGTCTCTCCACGAATGGAGTCGAGCTTCTAATTGCCCTGATCGTGCTCGTCTTCGGGCTGCACGAAACCTTCGTTGGACGATGGAATTGGGTCTCACTGGTACGGCATTCAACATCATTCACCAGTTTTTTTTTTCAGGAGAAAACATTGCTAGTAAAAAGATCTTGTCAGCAAATAATCTTGGATAGATTTAGGTTATTAGAATTCATATTTTTCCTAGTGAAAATTGATTTATTACAAGGAAAAGCTCTTTTAATTACTCTGGACAAAATGTCAATATTTTTGTAGGATTTTAAATCCATGGTTAAGCTAAATTCAACAAAAAATGAACTTAATTACAGGCAGTGCTCTTCGGTCACGCGATTGTGAACGTCTACAAGCGACTGCACAGGCTGATCGCAACAGTGTACTCGAGGAAAGTCGCACTACAGTCGATCAGTCACCTACCGAAGGCGACCGCTTCTCACATATCAGGCTAGTTTTCAGAAAATAAAAGAATTTGTTTTAAAAAATTCAAATTATTCCATTGTCAGGAGAAAGTTGAAAAAATTCAAATTTGAAAATTTCAGCCAAAAACGACGTCTGCGCTATTTGTTTCTCCGAAATGAGCGATGAGGCCGTGATCACGCCCTGCAAGCACATTTTTCACACGGCATGCCTAAGGAAATGGCTCGCTGTTAAGCAGGTTTGAACCTTTTAAGAAGATTATAGAAAAAAAATGTTTTCTTTCCATAAATTTTGACTCTTTATCTTTATTCTGCTTTTGCAGCTTCACCTATAAAATTTTAACGAGATCAGTTTGCGATTTTTCAAATAAACAAAATCAAATTTCAATTCTTTAAAAAAAATTAATAATAATAATTCCAGGTGTGCCCCCTGTGCTACTCCCAAGTCCGCAGTCCCATGAATCAGCCAGTCGAAGCCTCAGGCAGCTCGGAGATGCCTTCTAATTCAGGATTGAATCAAGTGCCTGAAGGCCTGCATCATCGTCGAGGCTCTGTCGCCCCACCCGATCCACCCTCAGCAAGACAACACCACTCGATAGATTCAGCGAGAGACATGTGGCCGCTGGTTCCTGATGGGTAGGATTTTTTTTTGGAAAATTCTCGCAAGTTTAAAATATGAAAAATCCAAAATTTTAATTTGTTAAATTAAGAATTTTCAAATTCTAATAAAATGCTCTTTTTTCAGATTGTATGATGGCTCAGATTCCGACTCGAATTCCGAATCCATCGACCCTCGATCGGAATATTCGGTCGCGAATTCAGAGTTCACGGATTTGGAATAATAATTTTAAATTCAGCCCCTTGTAATTTCCGCTCTTTTTTCTATGCTATTTTAAAGGGTTGGAATCTACAGGGGACCAAAAATTGAATTAGTCTGCTTAGACTCTACAATCTGCTTCGATTGTCAAGTTTTGTACATTCATATCATCGGGTTTCACCTGTATATTCGTTGGTGGGGAAATTTGGAAAGCTTTTTGATATATTTTCCTAGTTTCGGGCGTATTTTCCAAATTGCCTACATTTTCTGTAGATAGCCGACTTTATTGTAGGACATAATTTGCCATACTTTGAGTCAGGAATTTCGTTACGTGTCTGTCTGTGATACAACCATTTGCATTTACTTCCTCCATTACCTTATATTGCTCATTTTTGCTCAATTTCGCCATAAAAGCGTGATTTTTCGATTTCCATTGATTTATTGATCGGTTTTTAAACCGAAAAGAATATTTTACTTTTGTGGTTTTATTTATTTTTGAAAATCCACGATTTTCAGGGAAAATGGCGCTGAACCGGGTGTCGTCCAAATGGTCGGCGCAAGGCTGGTTGCAGCTACAGAGAAGGGCCACTTCCAACTACCAAAAGAAATACATTCAGGTATAAAAAAAATTTTAATCCATATGCTAAATTTTTAACACTGAGATTAAAATTAAAAAAAAAAATCATTAAAAGTTGAAATCCATGATTAAGGTTCTAGTTCCAAAAAGAAAACTGAATTTTATTCCAGGGCGCCAAGAGCGACTGGAATCTGGAGAAAAAGAGAGAGCTGCTCAAGGACCACATTCCCGCATTTCCGTGAGTTGATGAACAAATTTTAAAATGAAATGATAATTTTTTAAATTTCTGAAAACATTTTTGATATTTGAAAATTCTACAATATTCTTGAATTAGAGAGAAAAATGAAACGTAAAAAGTAATCGAAGTTAAAATAAAGTGTTCCAGAAAGATCTACCCCGACTTCCTTGAAAGTGTGGTCTGGAGTCGGCGCGATCCGGATTTCGACGAATTGGAAAAACACGAAATGATGGAGAGGAGAATGTATCTGGATGTTCCTGAGTTCTATGTCGGTCAGTCAGACAAAATATTAAACAGTAAAGAACGATTAGTAAAATGAAATAAAAATAATTTTTTTTAAATTAAAGAAAAATGAAAATTGAAAAAAAGAAATAAATTTGAGGCTCAATCGTGGCAGTGACGACATCTGAGCCGTCTCTTGGCTCCAAGG
The DNA here is from genome assembly GCA_002287525.1 of Diploscapter pachys. Lineage (NCBI taxonomy): Eukaryota > Metazoa > Nematoda > Chromadorea > Rhabditida > Rhabditidae > Diploscapter > Diploscapter pachys. The sequence continues at coordinate 29,289 of LIAE01008700.1, read as the reverse complement.
ATCACCGCTTCGTGGGCATCTGCATTCGACGCATGAAACACGGCATGCAGCACAACTTCACACTCAGGAATGTCATCGAGGGCATCGGTTAGTTTTGAAGGCTGCGAGCACTTTGTTCCCACGAGTGAGCACTTTGTTACCAAAGAGTAGAATAAAAGTGAGCATTTTGTTACCAAACGCTATTTCTCCCCTTTTTTCTTCTTATCCTACACTATTTCTGCTTTGGGAACAAAGTGCTCATTGCAAATCTTTGGTAACAAAGTGCTCACTCTTGGTAATAAAGTGCTCACTCGTGGGAACAAAGTGCTCGCAGCCAGTTTTGAGTAGTTGAAGATCAGTAGCAAAAACAGAGATGTAAAAATTCGAAGAATAAAATGAAAACAAAGTTTCTATTTTAGAGACAAAGATCCAAGAAAATAAAAAGAAAAATATTGCTAGTTGAAGAATAATTTGAAAAAAAAGATGAAAAGAAGATTGAAATATTTCAGGAGTAGAAGTGATGTACGATCTGTACAACCCGACGATAAAGAAGATCGAGACGCTGAAATTGGAGAAGCGACTCGACGACGAGTTGAGTTACCTGATTGATGCACTGCCCGAGTACAGCACCTTCGACTTCAACATGGAGCCCCACTCTCATCCAGCCGGAGCCCCAGTGCCTGTTAATCCGCTTAAGGTTTGTCAGCGAAGTCATATCAATTTCGTCGCTTTTCACAATGTCCACCCATTTTTAACTAAATCAAAATTGTATTATTAACGAAAAAGATGAATTTTACATATAATTAGTGGAAACCGGCTGAAATTACCACGAATTTTCGAATTTGTCCTTCCCAAAAATCTTCGAAATTTCTGACGAAAAAAGGGGGTTAAAAACGGTTTCAGGTGAAAATGAAGCCCCCTCCCTGGTCTAGACGCTGGGATCAGCTCGGTCCGAAAGGCGTCGAGGATGTGTGGACGCAGCAGACCGCTTGGTTCAAAAAGAAATTCCACAAAAGCTGGGTTCGTTTTTTCTATCTGTCACTTTTTTATCAAGATTCTCTACTTTTAGGTATAACTTTCTCATTTTCTAAAAAAGATTATTTCAGAATTTTCAAACATAATTCTTCACATTTTTCGAAAATGTTGCTTTCAGAACACCGACTTCGAAAAGTACGACATAATCGCGGACTATCGCATCGGCTCGAATCTGGATTACGAGCTGCAGATGGAGGAGCGCATGAAGCGATTCGAAAAGGAGCGGCACGAAGCCAACCTCTCCAAGAAACGCATTCTCAAAAGTGTCGCTGATGCCAAATAGAAGATCGAAAAAATGATTGTAGGACTTGTTATCGGTTTTTCATAGGGATTCTTGGAAGGCTAATATTTTTCATACACCATTATTTTGGAAAGTTGATATATTTTATCTTTATCGATTTTTTCATTTTCAAATTACATAAACTTTCTCGATGTTTGATGTATGAAAAATCGACTTCTAGGAACCCGCTTTTTTATAATAGCAATCTAGAATCTAGAAATTGTTGATTTTCTCTTTGAAAACTTTGAAAATGAATTAAATTTGAAAAAAGAACTTTAAAATGTTTTATTCCCTACCGACTATCGGCTTCAATAACCGAATGGGAATGCTTTCTTCCATTTGTCTATGTGATTTTAGTTTTGCCTTAACATTTGGTGATTGGTGGAGTTATGCTTGTGTTTTTTTTTCAGAAGACCACGATGCGAGAAGAGATGATGGTAGGACGGTCGAACAAAATCAGCATGTGGCAGGAAAAAAGACTGGAACAATCAGAGAGGAAAACGTAGAGGTACGTTGATTTGACAATTTTTATTATTCCTGTGACAACACTGCTTTTTTCTGGGGATAATTTTTACGCTTTTCTATTTCGACAGCGCCTCTGCTGCTTTCCAGCTTTTTTGCGATGTTTCTTTCAATTTGATTTCGAAAATGATGGAATGGTGGAATTTTACTGGACTGATTCCGTATTTTTTTGTGTGAAAATTCAAACAAACAATTACAAAAATTCATATGTTACTCGTTTATCTACAAGTTTTTGTTGTGTCTTGAATCCGCTGAATAATTTTAGTAGTTGGGGAAAAGTGGGGCATAGGATAGATGATCACAGTGTCGGGGGATAGGTTAGGGGTTAGGTAAGAGAAGGGAAGACAGAAGACTAGTAGTCAGTTAGTTCAGAGTTGCTCAGTCAGCCATTGTGCAGTCTTCTCGTTGTCAGTTCTGGAATTTTTTTAAAAATTTATGGACAATTTTAGAAATTCTGAAAGTTTTGATGATTTTTTAAAACTTGAACTAATTGTATGATAGGTTTTATCTTGAAGAACTAATGGAAAAAACTTGTCCAAACTTTGAAAACATCGATATTTCTAAAGCTGACCTTCTCGTCCGTCAGCTAGGGTTTCCACTGTTTCAGTTGCCCACCATAGTGGAGCCAGAGATTGTCGAACTCCTTCTCGGTGATCTCAGCGCCCTTTCTGCAAACATATTCATAGCTACTTGAAACTTTCTTTAGGAAATTTCGTCATCTGTACCTCCCCCAAATTATTTCATTCCATACCCCCTCCTAAAAAGTCATCATTCTCACTGAAAGTCACCTAGTAGTGTTATGAATATGTTACTTTTGAGTCAGTCCGGTCAGTTCCAGGGGCAGTTCGCACATTTGCAGGTCGTCTTTGCCGGCTAGGAGCAGGGAAGGTGGCCTGTTTGGGTGGATCTCCATCTGTCGCGAGATGTACTGCCCGTTGAAATGCGCATACCAGATCGCGTTGTCGTTAGACTGGTTGAAGGTCAGGGCTGCAATAATTCGATTTTTGAAAATTTGAAGTCAGAACCTTAATTTTTGTGAGGACAGAATAGAATGTTGGACGTTTCTGATTGTGGGATAATTAGTGCTTGGAATTTTAATTTTGGAAGTTTGTAGAAACTTGAATTTTCCCGAGTTCAGAATAAAGCTTTTAAAAAGCTCACAGGTGGGATTCTTGGTGCTTTCGGATTTGCTCGTGAAGGGCAGCTTAAAGTAGCGCTGCGCGTGAAGTGCCGGGTTGATTGGGGTCGAGCCGGCTGAAGCCATCACTGGAAAATATATATATTTGAAATTCTTGTTTTCAAGCTTTTGATTGGTTATTGTTTCCATAGGTCGGAAGATCAGCTTACAATTGGCGTTAGCGAAAACGGATTGGGGCGCTCTCGGTGTCTGGACGTCCTTGGTGCTCTTGTTCTTCTCGATCCATTCGTTGTAGCAGCGCAAACGACGATGAAACTCCTCTTTGCATGCCACCAGCAGGCCCACGTCTGGAAAATTCCAAATTTCGACATTTTTGAAAAAGAATGACGATTTTTGTAGGAAAGCAGTTTTTTTTCTGCACTTCACAAATTGGGAAAATCAAGGTTTGTCGTCTTGGTTTTTTTAATTCGATGTCAAAAATATGCCTGTGCTCGAATTGATGGCGTCCCTCAGCTGCGAGTATTTCCAGTTCGCCAGATCGTACTTCTTGCCGTTCGACGAGATCGAGCTCGACCTGGAATAAAATGAATTTTTTCACTAATTTTTAGACGAGTTTGTCTTGGTTTTGAAGATTTAGAAAGTGTCGACTTCTCCTATTAGATTCTGGAATAGGAAACGTTCGTCTTTCTTTTTAAGAGTTGAAGGTTTGTCTTTAATTTCAGATTTTGAACTATTCATAGGTAAATTCTATCCGATTTCTTGAAGAGAAAATGTTTATCTTCGTCTTTGAAGACTCAAAATTTGAATTTGCTTTCGAATTTTGAAAATTCGAGGTTTGCATCTGTTTCTCTCGGATTTGATGTTTGTTCGAATTTCACTTACATGCTGGATGATCCTGCGATGGCCGAGTCAACCAATGCATTTTTGTCGTTGTTGGCGATTCGGCCGGCAATAGTTTCGTCGAGTCGCTGCTTCTCGGCCGCCTCACGCAGCTTGTCTCTCATTGCTGTTTCTGCCTGCTGCTTGCGCTCTGCCTCGATCAGCGATGCCTCGAACTGTCTGAAAACAAAAGCAATCAATTTTTCGTTCATATTCAGTTTGACTTGAATTCTTCAAATTTGGAGAACATCTTGTTTTGACTTCGAGATTTCGACAAAAAATGCTCGTCTTTTCGATTTTTAAAGTTTTAAAGTTTATTCTGGTTTTTGATGGAGTGTCGAAACGCACCTCCTTTCCCGCTCGCTCTGCTCCTCCATGCGTCTCTTAGCCTGCTTCTCCTCCTCCTTGCTTCTTTCTTCTTCCAATCGAAGTCGCTCTCGTTCCTCGTCCTCCTTCCTCTTCCTCTCGAGTTCCGCAAGCATCTCGTCGTTCTTCAGCTGCTGCTTGAGGTCGGCAATGATTTTGTCGACTTTTCGGACGGACTTTTCGTAGCAGGCGACGGCTCTGTTGATGTCCGCTTCCATCTCAGCGTACTGAAAGAATCTTGTTCGTGATGGATTTAGACTTTGATAGATAGAATTGTGATTAAGAGATTTTGACAGATTCTAGATGCTAAATTAGTTCTGGTCTCCAATTTTCAGGCCGTGTTTTCATGTTTCTGTCTTACCTTGACAGAACTAACAAGTGCTTCCAGGTCCTTGCTAGTCGTCTGCACAGCTGTCTGCCACTTCTCGCGACTTTCGGGCGACATTCTGACGACTATCTGAAACATGAAAATTACTAATTCATAGATTTTTTGTCAAAGTCATCGACTTTTCAAGGAAGTATAATTTTTGACTTGGAAGAGTGGTAGTTTTGTCAAGAAACTTTATCAATTTCTCAAGAAAATTCCGCTAGGAATTAGAAAAGATCGATTTTACAAAAGATGAATTTTGGGGTAAGTCGATTCAATCATAAACTTTTGGTTGAAAAATCATTAATTTGTTGGAAAAGATGAATTTAAAATTTTTTGATTTGAAAACCTCACCTCTCGCATCTCATTGGTTCTGCCCATCAGCGAACAGCTCTTTCTGTAGATGGTGATCCTGCAAAAATCCAAGTTCATCTCGCTTAATAATTCATCCTTTTCCCAATTATTCTACTTGAGCATTCTTCTCGAGAAGATAAATTTAGGCAATTATCAGGAAAAAAGATGAGCAAATAGGTAATGAGTAAGTGCTGTATCTCTTCGAAAAGAAATAAAAAACCTTTAGAAATTAGATTTTTTCTGATGAAAAAAGTGAATTTTCAATTTTCGGTTCCGAAATTTTTTAACTGATTTTTACCTCTTACTGTACTTCTTTCTGACGAGGTATCCCCTAGTCGCAGCCTGGATCTTCGTGATCTGTTCGTTCCGGTAGCGAATCTTGTTCTTCACTGAAAAGTCGATAAATCAGGATTACTGTATTTTAGGGCTAAATCTAAGAAACTAATTATGTTCTTGAAGAATGGAGCTAAAAATCAGAAAACTTGGATTATTTGAGGTTTGAAAAGAGGAAATGGATATTTGAAAGTGTCAGGGCTCGTTTAGAGTTTTAGGCAAGTCCTGAAGACCTTTTTGAAATCCAATTATCTTTGTCTCCGACTAGAACTTGGAAGATTAGGCACATTAGATAGAAGAACAAGGGAGGTTTTTATGAACTTCCACATGAAAGTGAAAAAAAAAATTAGAGAAAAACGATTTTATGAGGTAACGGGGAATTTGACGAATTGAATGTTTGGGGATGAAGCTGGTTTTGAAAGATCCTATGGGAATACAGGAGGAAAAAAGATTGGGACTAAACGGAGGAAAACTTTATATTCCGAGTTTCTTGGAAATGACCCTTTCATCTAATTTTGTAGATTTTTTTCATTGAAAGTCGGTGAAAAATTCGGATCAAGTTTATTCTTCGGAAGAATTGAAATGATGGAACCCGAATCTAATTAATTTAAATTTAAATGGAAAGTTGTTCTATTCAATTTTTTTTAATTTTCGAAAAGTCGACCTTTATCAAATGCAAAAGTGGGAAAAATTGATCTGAAATTTTTGCGTGAACATACGAACTCAGCCCGGGGCAATAGAGACATTTTTGGATGTGCCATTTCTCCCATCGGTTTATCTTCTCGCATTCCTTCCTTATTCTCACCAATTTTTTGCGCCCCGACAATTCTCATGAAAAACAAATACTGGGAAATGAATGACTAAAATAGAGATGCGCTTCGGAACGAAGGAAAATAAATGCGAGAGATGGAATAAATATGAGTTCTTGAAAAATGGCAAGGATGGAGGATAAATTACATCCAGTCTTTTCCTAGGTTGAAATTTGGGGGTGAAGACAAATTACTGCACCGGAAGAGAGAATTGGGCGCCTTGATTTTGGACTAAGAAAATTTGTAAATGTCACCCCGAACGTTTGGAATTTTCTTTATCTGAGTGATTGAAAAATACAAGAAGCCAAACCTTTTCATTGAATTTTTGAAAATGAATAAATTATGAAAGCATAGGAGAATAAAGGAATTATAATCTAATCTGACTGATCATAAATCTCTCGAAAAATTCGCCCGGTTGCCTCTGGTTACAAAGATCTTTTCGGCTTATGAATTGGGGTGGAGTTTCTCAAAATGAAATCGAAATTTAGCCCTGCAAAAGTAGTCATTTTCTAATGCTATTCTAGAAGATTTGGTGACTCATTAAATGTCAGGATTGGCTAGGCTCATCTTCACATGGCTGCCTTAAATAAGATTTGAAATTTCCAAAAATAGCTCGAAGGAACACTACTTGAGCGTAGACAAATAAACAAATGAAGTGATGAAAATAAACAAATCGGCGCCATTTCTGACGAAAAGACGTGTGAATTTTGGATATGCTCTTGAAACGGGAAAATGCTGCTCAAGGAGATGACAAAATGCATCAAATGAGGAAAGACTGACTGACAAAAAATGAAAAAGAATGGGACAGGAAAGGCTAATAAGCCAGAGCCAGAGACGCAGAGGATAATGGATAAGCGAAACCCAGAAAAGGGCAAAGCACGAAGGCAAGAGGATATCTGTGGCAAATTGTTGTCGAAGACTCCACCCTCACTCAAAAACCCATTAATTTCGGGTGAAGTGGCGAGAATGATATCAGACGTGACGATCATTTGAATAGGTCGTCAAAATTTTGGGAAAACGTCATTTTTATCGGAGTTTGTATTTTTGAAAGGTCGGACTTTCGAATTAGAACAAAATCTTGAATTCAAACTTAAAGACAAATGTTGAAAATTTGCAAAATCGCCAAAAATGAACATACGTTTGATGACGCTCCACGCGCCGTACATGGCCTTTTTCCATCTGGCGCGGATCAGCCAAGCCTTGACCTTGTCGATGAGCGCCTTCATCGTGGCAGGGTCCTGTCGCAGCAGCTGGTCGAATTCCGCGAATTTGCCCGGCCGGAAGAACACCTTCGTCATCCCGAACTTGTAGTCCATCGTGTTGAGACCGAGTGCGCGGAACAGGCACTAAAAGTTAGAAAGTTGATTTTGATAATTAAAAAGAATTTGGGTTGAGATTCCAAAATTCTCGAAATTTCGGGACCTTTATTTGGATTTTGAAGATTCTGACCAGTTTGATAGGAACTTCAGAAATTTTGAGGAACCCAACTTGATTAAAGATTAAATTTAGAGTCTATGAGGTTTAATTTTTGAATACCTTGCAAAATAGGCGAGGGTCCAAGCGAGCCAGGTCGGCGGGCAGCAGCTTCTTGTACGTGGCGTAGAGATCTGCGAACGAGGTTCTGGAAAAAGATCGATAAAACTTAGATCGGAATAAAGAATGTTAAGGTTTGAGGCTGGAATTTGAGATGGAATAGTCGAAATCGATATATTGGAGTTGAAATCGAGCTTTTGCACTTGGAATAGAGCAGGAATTTTGTGAAAAGTCTCGAAATCGGAATTAATCGCGAAGCTGGTTGAAATTCTGTTGATCCGATTGTACCTGCTGGGATATCCCTTCTGCATGAGCTTCAGCACACTGGCCATTCCGGCGCACTGCAGCTGCGAGAGAATCGATGCACCGTCGAAGCACAGCGCCTTCATCTCCGCGTTCGGCTTCACGCATCGCACGAAGTGGGTACCCTGAAAGGGCATTAATCGTCATATTCGTTTTTTTTAGAAAGGTTACTTTGGAGAGCAACGATAAGAATGGTTGAAGGAACAACTAGAAAGTTTTTTTTCATAATTTTTCGAATAATTTGATGGTTTTTTTTCCTTTGAATTTAGAGAATTGGTCGAAAATTTATTGGATTAGTCAATTTTTGATCGAACTAACCGTAATCTTGAGTTTCTCGAGCAGAACGGTGAGTTGGGACTTGAACTTGGCGGCAACACTCGTCGACTGCAGCTTGCTGCCCGTCGTCTTCTTTGGCTCTGTCGATTCGAACAGCGAGCGTAGCAGGGCGCATCTAGAATGAAATTTCAATTTTCTCGAAGATCGACTTTTCTTTTTCAAGCTTTTAAAAAATTAAGTTTGTCTAGAGTTCCCAAGTAGATATAGCGAGATTTAATGTTAGTGACAATTCTTTTTGGCAGAAAGGTCAACAGGATTGGAAATAAGGTTATTGCGAAGGAAAAAATTTCTAGCCGAATGAATCGCAAAAATCCGTTGCTTGAAATGAACACATTTTGGCAAACTTCAAACTGTTTATGCATGTTTGTACGGGTATATCTTATTCTGATTTTTGGCACAGAACCGTTTTATCAAGTCTATAGTCGATATACACTAGGTTTTTAAATGACATTTTGGGTTTGAAGGGTACTTTCTCTCTAAGTTTTTGGTTTCTAATTATCATGTTTCTACCAAAAATGCAAGTTTGTAAGAGGTGGAAGTTTGGGAACTCTAGGTTTGTTATTGACTTTATCTTTAAGATTTTGAAGATAGAATCTCGGTCTTTGAATTGCCAAAAAAAGTGATCATTCTTGATCTCCTTTCAGAGATAGGTCGAAATTCAAAACTTAATTCAGACTTATC